>VYZP01021293.1:0-35835 GCA_013400635.1 Hypocryptadius cinnamomeus
TTGGGTCAATTTTTCTTTTTACCTATAACAAGAAGCATTTTAACTCCAGCATGGACACACATATACCCTTTTATTATTCTAAACTGTCTCAAAATCTCACCTGGATTTATTTAACTACATACATTCAGTGGAATGTTCCAAAATAAAAATTCTGCACTGACAACCTGCTATTTACTAATACATAGAGAAAGTGTATGTAGACAAAATTGCATTAGGAGAAAATATCCTTTCCCTCAATAGGCACTCCTAGAAGTAGTGATGCAAACCTGACATTTCCTGACTCAGCAGACAGGCTCCCCGTCAGCGCTGTGTTTAACAACAGAAAGAGTCCTGTTAGCTCCCAGTGCTATTCCCAGGCCGAGCCAGCAGAACAGCAAGTGGATAAACAGATCGCAGCCCCAGCTCTGCATCACCAAAGCTGCCCACCAAGTTTTGTCTGCAAGACCAGTTTCTGTGCATGTGACCCATTTCCCTTTCTCCCACACTGAGCTGAACAGGATAGCAGAGCTGCCAGACAAGGCAGAATCAGGCCTAAAATTAACTTTTATCAGTCACAGTAAAACCGTAGTAAGAACTCTGCTCCCCCAAGCTGAATTGTGCAGGACAAACAATGCACATTCCTATCATTCTTCCAGCTTTTGCATTCAGCAGATTTGTCACAGAAACCCTATAAACAGCCCACAGCCAAACCTGTCTTTTTTTTCTTTTTTTTTTAAACTTGATTTTTTGCCAGGAATTCCTGAACATTCTCTTCCACCTCCCACCAATGTGCTTCTGTAGTTACTCCACACACCAGCCACCTTCAAGCCACATTTCTAGTTTTGCAGAAGCATTTTGGCAGAATGGACAGACAGGTGTCCAAACCACTGCAGCATTCCTATGTCTAGAACTTTAACCACAGCACTTAATAGCCTAAAGTAACTGTGATTATTGCTTGGGAGTACAATATATCTTTCAAGGCCTGCCATGTTCAGCTCAATGGGATCCTTATCTTGATCTGATTTTCTTTTAATGCCAAAAAAAAATTGGAAATGAATACACTCTCATAACAGAAAGAAAGAAAACTATAAATCTTCTCCATTGTTTTGTTTTAAAATTATCTGACAGATTTCAGTATTAAAAAATTAAAGCTCTTTTACAAGAGACTGGGAAACAGTACAGTGAAGAGAAAAATGATGATTATTAATTCTTCTTAATCCTTCAGAACACTATTAGATACTGAATGATGATGCATGAGAAGAAGAAGGAAAGAAACATAAAAAAATGTTAAAATCTCTCTGAACAAAATATCGAAGCAAAAAGCAAACAACATCCAGGACATCAAATCAGAAAACCTCCACTCCAAAAACCATAGCACAGCAAAATATTCAACATTAAAATAGTTTTTTCTAAATTGCGGCTATCAGCTTCTAAAATCAACTAGAATGGCTAGTCTATTTTCACACCTTGTGATTAATCAAATTAAAAAAGGTAATCTAAATAATGGGCACCAGATATTAAAAAATAACTATATCTATAAAATATCTATATCCAGACACCTTCCATTTAGCATTAAGAAATTATTTTACCCCCAAACATGCTGTTCCAGTATCAGTCAATAGCTTTTCAGTTCTTCTTTACTGGTGCACAAAAATAGAATCTCAGAACTGTTTTTCTAAGAAGTTATCTTCAACTTTTATTGGATTGACTCCCAACAGAAGTCCTAAAGTAGAAAAAAATGTGAAAAACCTACACCCTAGGCAGTTTGAAAATCTGGAAAAGCACTGAAATGTGTACAAATAAAAGGCAGAAAAAAATGTTTTACTAGTTAGTGCAGATAAGACTTGTTTTTCAGAAGGTCTACATATACCCACATTGTTGTGTGCATTTTAGAAGACTTTATGCATACCCTCTCTATCAGGCTTTCCACTAAAGCCATCCACACCCAGAGCACCAGGATTAACCCATACAGAAAGGTTACAATCAACATAAATGACAAGAAAACAATCCTTCTCCAAACATACCTGGTGCATTTGTATCCAGATATATTTTCAGTGTATCAGCTATGGCAGAGTCAATGGTCTTACTGAAAAACACCACCTGAGTGAGGTTTCTCTTTCAAACTAATTGGAAGGAATATAGGGACTCTCACAGTAAGGCTGCATTCTTCACAACCCCTTCTCCAGTCCAATTTTGTTTCAAAATGGGAAGCACTGCATTTAAATTCAAGAAATTAAAGATGTACTAGGTATGATTGCAAGTCCACAAAGATGTATTTGAAATTAGACCTCCAAGAGCTGGTTTCAGGTAAAATAATCCTAGTTGTTTTTGTTATTTTATCTCAGGAATACATCATTAAAATTATACTATGGTACCAAGTTTTACAAACAGATTACATAAACTTGCTATAAATGTATAGATTTGTGATGCTTTTGGGATATTTGATAATTTTGATCAGAGTGTGCCTGCAGTACATTTACATTCCTATCCTTCCTCTTTGGATTCATGGAAATTATGCAGAAGAGGTAAAAGCAAGGCAGCCATCATGTAAATTTGGGTGCAACAACAAGGAAGCCTACTGGGATGGAAGCTTCATCTTCCTGTGGATCAGGTAGCAGTTTGCTGGCAAGAAGACGGGTAGCCCATATGCCTACATAGGACCTCATGGCTTTCCCAAAAGCTATTAACTACCCTGTGTAGAGTCACAGTAATGCAGTATGTAAGGAGCATTAGGTGTCAGGTAGGGATTATTATTCCCCAATGCCAAGTCATAAATTTGTTTCTGTATTATACAGCAGAAATCAGCTTTAAATTCACTGCAGAAGTAGCTGTTATGATGTAAAAAATTCATTGCTTAGGTACTCAAAATTAGTTGCACCGTAACAGCGACCGACCAATTACAAACCACTTGAAAACAAATCAAACTTAAAAAGGGTGAAAAACAGCCCTATTTTTTTTAGGAAGTGCTGATGTCTTAGGTGCCTACTTGCTTTGTGTAATCACTCAGAGGTGCAAGTATTTATATTAATATGTGGTAACTGAAAGCATCTGTAAGCGTATGTAAGTACTTTCTCCCCACCTCATAAAAAGCATTTACAGATACCACAGAGCTGTTTTTTAAACAACATTATTAACGGGAATGCTGACAGAAAACCAAAGCCACCCAAAACAGCTGAAGCACAGCCTTGTTTCCCCCTCCATAACTACCACACACAGACCAACTCAACCATTATCATCCATCAGCCCTGCATCTATTCCTCGGTGTGAGTTCCAACACCATGAGCATCCCATCCAATTAAAGAAAACAGGATAATCACGACTGTCTTGGGAGATTGATGCAGCAGCTGGTCATGACCCTGACAAAGATTTCAGTAATTACTGCTTTTTTATTAAGAGTTTCAGAAAAGTTGCTTTTGCCTAAAATAGAGTCAAGCTACTTAGGAATGGATGCTGTTTCCTAAAAGCTGTCCTTCAGTAACTGTGAGCGTGTAAGAAGGACTGGAGTACCGGTGATGTTTTCATGGGTTGGCAAATATGTCAGTGGAGCCCCAGAAGATGCCCATCCTTCTGGAGCAGTATCTGGACAGTAGTCAGACCACCGGGATGGGCAGTTGATAGTCGGGGAAAGGAAAGTGAATGCCACCCTTCCCAGCAGTGCATTTACACCCTGCCTCCTCAATTCCTGTTGTCACCAACTCGTGAGCGTTAATATTTGGGCTCCCTTTCAAATACACAAGTCAGCCCTGAGGTCAACAGAAGGGAGCTTTGGTGGAGAAGCTATGCCTACATGTAAATATTCTCAAGATCAAGACTTAAGAGCTGTGGCCTTTGACCTCCCACTTGCTGCAGCACTTCTGCAGACCTTGTGACATTTTCATTATGTGGGTTGCACACAGAAGCCCCTTGTCATACAAGCTGACTTTTTTTGGAATCTGACTTTCAGCAAAAGGTGCAAGTCAAAAATAGTAAGTATTATTAATAGCAGTATTATAAAAAGGATAAAGACCATGGGATGAATAACAGATTAATTTCGTCTTGAAAAAAAAAATCTGGAAAGCAAACTTTTTTTTCCCTGATACAGCCTCTGATTAAAGGCAGAAAGTAAGGGAAAACTGGCTGTAAAAATCCTGATTTCATAGAGGCTGCTCCAGAGGAGTAGAATCAGAGGGGAGCACAGCACACTCTTAAATACCACATCTTGGTGTGCAGCCAGAAGATAGATATGCAGAAGCCAAAACATAGCATGCTAGAAATTGCCTAAAGGCAGATCTAACAGGGACGAGTTTCAAAGTGGTTCCAAAACTCCATCAGGAGAAACTATCTTTGCTCTATGGGGCCAATCACATGCAGCAAACCACACAGCTGGGCAAGCTGTTATCACTGCAGCCCAAATGGAAATTGATTAACTTTTTTTTAGAGGTGCTCACTGAAGAATAAAAGCCTGCACGTTAAGACCAGGCAGGGCCGTGAAGGTTCTTTGGTGATTTTTGTAGTGAAGAATGGTATTTCTGTCCTAACATGAGATTGTAATACACAAATCTTTTTCCTAAAACACATGTGTTCCAAGCACACTGCACATCAATGTGCCTGCATCATCTCATAATTAACTGTAATTAATATACAATCATTTCCAGACTTAAATGTAGTTAACCATTAACTTGTATTTGTAGACTGTATTTGCTGAACGGCATGATATTTTCCTTCATTCCTCAATGCTATGTAATCATGGAGTTACAGACTTATCAGAATGCTCAACTAAAACAGCTTTTGTGGAGGTGGGAAGAAAAACCACATATATCTTGTGGTTATTTAAACCTTTTAAAATAAAAACAACAGTTTCAAATAAAATTTTATCAGGAAATGAAATAATTCAATGTGGGACTACTCATTCATTCCAAACCCCAGTTTCAGTCCTTGTGCCTACACCGGCATAGGAAAAAGTAACATCAAGACAACTCTTCAAGTTTCCACCTGGATTTCCTTACTATGCCTGATATGTGTATGTACATGTCTATTAGACAAAGTAAGAGCATACTCTGAGCTTCCAACTTAGCATAAATATAATTTAGTTGGTTCTTACGTAATAAAAATGTATTGTTACCATATTTTAAAGCCTTTGCAGCAATATTCAGTTGTGAAAAAAGAATACAACAACAATACAATGTAAAGAATACTACTCAGTATTTTTTACCCATTCGAGCAGTGCAGATAGTCAACAGCAGAACATCATGGATGACTGGAAAACCGTTATATACACAAAATTATGCATATTCAATTGTTGGCTGTCTGGGGGGATTTTTTTGGGGGGGTTTGGTTTTGTGGTGCTAGGTTTTTTTTAGGTTTATGTTACAGTTTATTTTAAAAATTGTAATTAATAGCACCTAACACGTTTCTGCAATCACATCTATAGATGTTGCTCTGTAGTCTATCCCAAACTGAAGTGCTACAGATCTCTGCCACATTAAAGTAAGTGCTTGATGGAGAAATATACAAGATAAACAAAGATAGCCCATCAATCACCTAGATGGGAGAGCTATTATAAACAAATAAATATCTAGCACTGTATTAGAAGTCTGGTTTGCCGCTTCTTTACAGATGAGAGGGAAAAACAGTAATACTTCCGAAATCCAGGATAAGTTTCAAATAGTTACCATCAGCATCCCACTTTCACACGGGATCTACCCATCTCAGGCTGTAAAAGTTCTGCCACAGATAGTCCATCTCTGTGGAGACTTGATCTACAACTTTCAGCTGCGCTAGAAGAGCTTGGCCAGTGTGAGGTGTTACTTTTACGTCTCTAGTACCACCTCATGTAGAGTTTCTGCCACAACTCACTTAGGGAACCAAGCCTTATTAAATAAACACAGATTCTTTAGCCCTTCCTTAATTCACATGCAAAAAATTATATGTCATCTTATCTAGCATGATCCATTGGCACAAGCCATAGATTGTTTAGTTGCACACTACCTGGAAATACAAGGCTGGAAAGGAGAAAGACTGAGATTATGACTGACTTCACAGCAGTCCCAATAAACCCAGTGAAATTAGCACTGGTATCATCCTAAAATGAGGTATTAGTAGTAACAGCTGCAACTTAAGCATTTCAGCAGTCTTTTCCCATAGGTTTCCCGTTGTGAGAGCTAGGAAGGGTAAAGAAGATGGCAGGAATTCGGTCACCATGGCTGAGGAGAATACTTGCACACTGTCGGGTGCCCTACGCAGTTGGTACACAATGCACTGGAACAGGCTTTGACGCCAAATCCAGTTCTCAGCAGTACAAAAAGCATTCTCCTCAAAGCAGCTTTGGGAGGATGAGGAAATCTAATCCTAGAGGGAACCCTGGTGCCCATGCACAATAGAAATCCCACCCACAACAAAATAATTTTCTGGATGCACATCAAAGAATGTACCCTCTTCAGAGTGAACACTAAATACACCCAAATCACAACTGTGTCAATACTGGCACTAGGAAATGAAACCTGACTTCTAAAACTGATGCTGGGAAAGACTCCAGGTGACAGAAACTTCTTGAGAGCACTAGTGCAATGTTCCCTGTGCTTCAGATGATGGTAATACAGGTATAAACCTTTGCAAAATACAATGTTAGGGTATGAAGATATCACGAGGTTTTGCAGGACAAATAAAAAGTTTTGGGAGCTCTTGTTATTTAAGACACATTCAGTTTACAGTTATGTAATTCAATGCATGTATGAAAAAGACAAACTTTCTGCAAACAGTCATTAACATCATTTCAAGTTCTCAGTTAAATCTTGCTTCATAATCAAATGCTTGTATTTGAGGTGAAAATAGGAATGGGTAAGAAATATCTGAAGCTTTCCTTCTTAACCCTAAATGCAGTAAGTTGCTTAATTAGAACTGCCATACAACTCTGCTTCAAACAAAACTCTCTTCTTTCAGAAGTTTCTCAGGCACTGAGAGAGTTTGTTTTGAGTTTAGGTTTTCTCTTTTTTTCCCCCTTCCCTAAATAAACACAGTGCAATGCTCATTATCTGTCTCGGCCTGAACATTCTCAGTACTCCCTTCCTGGGGTCTTTCTACAAGACATATAACATTAAGAAGCATGCCTATTAACCATCCTGAACACTGACTATGCTAAGGGCTGGGACAAAGAAATATCAAAGGGACTGGCTATTCCATCACCAGATCACAGTCAGTGCAGTGAACAGGGCAGGCAGGCAAGCACACCTGAAGTCTTCAGGGAAACATCAGGGCCTTGTTCAGCCTTTTCCCTGCTGCTTGACTCAGCTCAGCCACTTCAGAGAGGAAGCTGAACATAAAATATGCTACCATCCCTTGTGCTCCCAACTGCTGCAGCAGCCCGGCTAATTCCTGAAATGCCAGTTGTGTTCAGAAGTGATAACCTGTACATCCCAGCACATCACTTGGGGCGCGGAGAATGAGAAGAGGGACAAGGCAGAGGCTGGAGGAGACAGGACCTGTACACATGCACACACATGAATGCCTCCCCCTTTACACAGCTCTAAATAAAAATTAAGCCTGTCATGTCATTTCCACTGCCAGCTTAGCTCAACCATGGTAAATTTCCAATTCAGCTCATTCACCTCACTTTGATCCACGCTACACATGCTGCCTTCTATTCATATCTACAACCATCACTGACAGCAGCAGAAAAAGCATAAATCCAACAATAAAACACTTTTCAAGTGAGAATCTAGTGGGAACTACAGGATTAGGTATTTTTTCCTTTAATTTTTTCTTTACATTTTATTAGCCTCAAATTAACATGGTGCAGCACAGTTTTATTTCTCTTGCAGCACTTAAGAGATCAAGGCACTGAACACACCCAAACCAAGTAAGCTTAAATAGATGGCCATTAGCTTTGCTCCTGGCCTTGCCCCTAAATCTTCCTTCTTGACCTTTCAATTAAACCACACAAGGCATCTCCTTAGAACTACAGCTTTTAAGTAAACAGATAAAAACATGGAAATCTCAGAAAGCAAGTTAAACAGAACACTTAGCGTAACAAAATAATGACACAGTAACAAGACAGATGGAAATGATTTAAGCAAATGCCAAAACCCAGTTCCTTTTTTCAATATTTCTCCTCTTCAATTCTGTCATAGTTTATTTACAAATGATTAGTGTAAATTACAGGTTATGCAGTTTCCCTTTAGACCAGTACAAAATTTACAAAAGCTCTTAAACACAATCTCAAAGGCAGGGTCTTGGGGCAGAAAACAAGGTAGGGAGGAAGGGAAGGATGCCAGTGCATATGTGTCAAGGTATGCATATTTGGAAAGCAAGAGACAAGGGATGTTTGCATATATTCATACAAAGAACTGTATTACATACAGATCCTACATGCATAAATAGAAAGTAACTGAAAATCTCATACAATGGTTACTTTTATATCATGTCTTTGTGACACATCCAAAGAACTAAACCCCAATATGCCACTGGGTAAACATAACCCTCAAAAGAAACATGGTTTGGGTAAAGAAAAATCTATCCTGGTTTGCAAAGACTCAATCCAGAATTACATTTTTGGTAGCTAATTCAGAAGAAGTTTTGGACTTACCAACGGGTCTTCTGTATTTAAGAGAGAAAAAACTTTAGCTGAAGAAAACTTCCAAACATGACACTCTTACTGTGCACTAAGTTTAAAAACAAAATTAGCTTACCACAAACACTGAAGCACTCAGACTTCACAGCTTCAAAGAATAATATAATACCTTCATAGATCAAGCCCTAGATGATGAGGACCAAGTCTTATTGCTATGAGATTCTTTGCTTAAAAAGACAGTTTTGAATTTAAAGAAAATCTACCATGGGCACTATTGTCGTATCCAGCACATACTTTGCACCAGGAACTGGTCACATTTAATGGCAACTAGTGATTCATTATTACATCTCAGAAATAAAAACAGATGTGAGGAAACACATGGAGCAACATCAGAACCACCTCACCACCTAATAACCTTGATAAAGGAACTACACACTTACTACAGACATTGGCAGATAGATGATTATGCAACTAAAGCATCGTCCACACTCTCTGTAAATGACAGGAAGATTATTTAATCCTGAGCATCATAAGGTGAGTGGACCCTCTACATATGCAACAAAATTTGTAGCGCTTTTGTGGGAATTCTGTGTAAGGCCTTAACCTCAGTAGAGTCTGTTAACATTTTCCCCAGGCTAACAGGATTTGTCTTGCCCATCTACAAGATGCAAAGAAGTGGCAAAAACAACACTATGTTGCTGCTGGTTTGGGTAGAGTGTTCAGTGAGTTTTCTTTTCATGAAATCTTGGAAAGAGACAGAGCCCCCTCACAAACCCAAGCGCCACTTGCAGTTTAGTCAACAAGTAACACAACTTGTAAAATTAGCTTCTTCACTTGTTTACTGCCTCAGTGAATCCAGCCTGACCTTACAGAGGTTAGGACCCTTGTTTTGAAAATGCAAATTTATTAACAAACATCCCAAATTAGTGATCCGTAGAGTTTTTACTACCCTGAACTACTTAATCTCAAACTAAAAACTACATTAACACTTCCATCAGTTGGGAGATACATAACCCATTAATTTTGATGCACCTCTCTCAGAACGGACGGAAAACAGCCTATCCTTCCTGCACCAGCTCTTCAGACTTCTTTTCAGCTCTGAGTTAATCCACCAGCAGGCTGAAGGAGTCATCTAGTGGCCACAAACAATTCCTGCAGCCTCACCAGCTCCTGTAGTCCAGCTGCCAGGGCAATACAAGGTTTTTTACTGCTTAAAGCACACAACCACGGACAAGAGTCCACTGCAGGTCCAGTATCTGAACCATGGCACGGTCCTTGCAGCATTGTTCATGATGCTTCCTGTTGATGGTCCTTAGTGTGCACTAGACACTGGTTTCCCACCTCCAGCCCATGTCAAGGCCAAAACCAAGTTCTCTCCTTATGCTTGGGAGGAGACATGGCTGTATCACTTCTAACCCTTGTGCATCTGCCTGCTCCTCTTCAGGGGTGAGCAAACCTTTTCGGAGTAAAGTTGCTACCCATGGGAAGCACCAGTTCAGGTGACACAGATTAAATTGCTAAGCAGCAGGGCAAGTCAAAGGATCTTCCTTGGCCCACATCCCTCCTCTGTGACAAACCCACTGTGTAGGCTTGGACAAAGCAGATGGGTACTTAAGTAAGGTCTCTCAGCCACGGGAGAACCAGCTACCTAGTAACATGCAAAAGAAAGAACCATAACAGATTAAATAGGTATCTGAAGTATGAATTAAAATAATGCTTTGATGAACACTATTAACATCTATAAAAATCTTACTAAGCTTCATAAATATTTGTAATGTGCTACCAGTTCTCTGTACAACCCCTCCAGCCAGGTATGCTACAGAAATTTAAGTGTAGAATTTTTTATGAAAACATCAAATATTCATTCTTCAAATGAATGGCCATTTCAACTATGCAAGAAAGTGAAAAACTGGCACTGATTTTTCATAACAACACCTTGGTTTCAAAACAAACTCAGATCCATTTTTTTACTCTGTGTTAATCTGTGTTACCTGTTGAATGACTGAATTGCAGACACCTAAACACACCTTAGGGAAGACTGTCTTATGCTTTTTTTTGTTCCTGGAAATCACTTTGCTGCCACACTAATGCCAGATTCTGGAAGAACATGCTGCTACTCTTCCTTCACAGACTAGGAGTTGCTATTTGCATATTTTCTCTTGATATTTCTGCACTGTTGATCAGAGGTGAACCTAATACAGTGAGCATCAAGTACTAATCATCACACACAACTTTCACATCATTTTATAATACGCCCCCTTACACTCTCTCACGTGGTTTAACATCCCATAACTTAATCCCAGCAGCAGCAGCCTCCCCTGCCCACCCCCAAAATAAGGAACCATAGGTTCTCCAAACCTTTCAAGGAAGCCAAAAGGCTTCCTTAAATTCATACTTAACCTTCCTGTGATTCAGAGCTTCCACCTGCCTCAATCACCTCAGTCACAAACGTGTCACCTAGCTTTTTCCATCAATCCTATGCATCATTCAGGTACAAGAAGTGAAAAATGCTATAAAATGCAGATTATCGTGGTTAAGGAGCTCCAACCTGTTTCAATCTGCAGCTGAAGGTGGAAAACAATGGTATGACAACTGTACAAAGATGCAAAAGAAAAAAAAATTATCCTTGCAGGCCCTAATGTCAGAATTAAAGAGAGAAGATTCCTTCAAAATGGTGAGGGCATGAGCAGCAGCTAAGTGATGTTTAAAGCTCTGATCGCAGCAGGCAACACCTCCGCCTTGCTTCACCTGTCTAACAAATTAAGTGTTGGTCAGATTCACCCCATGTGGAGGACCTGCAGAAAGACTGACTCTAAATCATATTTATTTCTCCAAGATGGGAGACACCTTATCCTTTTAGGTCAGTAAATCACCAAGAGCTATTTCTTGCTACTCACTGCTCAGCAGTCCAGTCACAGAGGTATCTGGAAGTGCGAAAACAGTTCTGCAGCACTCAGAGGTTTGTACAGGCACTAACCAGATTTATTTCTCTAGTTCTTAAACAGGCCTAATTTGTATTATCAACAAAAATAATGTCAATATTTTTTAGCCTTAACTAGCCAGAATCATATGAAAGATAAGGCCACTTTTAGGACTTTATATAACATTGACTTTATTTGGATTTTTACTTAGACTTCAACTTAATTTCTTTATCTATGTACTTTAAATATAAGATACTCTTTGGTAACAACAGTGAAAAGTGGGTTCACTACTGGTTCTAACACAGCATGCCAAAAATGTCACTGATGAAATCAGCAGCAGACAGTACCAGAGGTCTACTCATGTCTACTGTGTTTGGCCAAGTCTCGTTGCCTTGTCTCATGTTTTCAGTGAACTGCAAGAGTGAATGGGCATCAGGAATAGCCACCAAAGCTCATTTTGTCCTGTTACCACAGCAAAGATGCACATACTTTTTCTATTACATACAAATTCATACATACGCATACATAAGTGTTTACAAGTGTAAACTTTACTTTCAGTAAACTTTACTTTCAGTAAATACTTTTCTGCAGGTACATGCAAGATAAAAGTGAACACCACACAGTAGGCCTGTTTTGCAAAGGCGACATGCGGAAAACAAAATTAGTGGCAGACTTGGAAACATGAGAAATTGCAAAGTACCACAGCCACTCTTTAAGCCCCTCCCTCTGTGCATTAACATTAAAATGGGAAGCTCCTTCTGGACCTTCTACTACTTCTTAATATGCAGATAATCCAAAGCATGGTACTTCGTAAAAAACATGCACTTTGTTAGTGCTGCAAATACATACATTGGCATACTTCCTTTTGATAAATGGTTTATGATATTGACCAGGTTTTACCACCCCAAAAGACAGCCATAATATGCCTTTTCTAGAGGTCTTACCGCACACAGACTACCTGGGAACTTTGGTTAACTGGGTAGCTGCCTGCCGCCTTGCTCCCCATCAGGTTTGACAAAGGGAGTGTATTATGCTCCTTAATCATCTTCAAGAGCTGGCACAATGTTCAAGAATTAATTTTTTCTAGGTATAAATCAAGGAGGCTGACCATCTTAAAACAAACACATTACTGACTGAAGCCTAAGCATCTCAACAGCCTCTATTTACACCTTAATTACTCAGCAGAAATGTGCTAAAGAGTTATCAGTCAACTGAAGATGTCTTTCTCTAAAGACCTGCAGGACAAGCTGAAATACCTCTTAGAACTGCCAAGAGCAAAGGATTTATCTGCTTTCGTGTGCATTTGTCAACTCATACTGCCGAAAATGTAGTCACAAGCAACAGTGTAAATTGATGATAATATTTAGAGTATATTCACTTCTTATGAAAGCTCACCCGGAAAGTACCTATTTTTCCTCTGCCTAACCACCACTTCAACACATCAATTTGGATTCCTTGTCTCACTAGAGGTCCACCAGAAATCAGATGTCAGTACCTGCAGCAAACATCTCCAGGTGCAGATTCAGAATTCATCCAGCAGGGACTCAAGTCAGATATTCAGTGAAAGCCCAACATCTAATTCAGAAAACCTCTACCAGAGTCTTATTCCTGTGATCATTTTGAATAAACCATGAGCCCCGCTACAGATGGGAAGGCCTCAGTTGTGTTGTTAGAATATACCATTGTTTTTTTAAAAATGGGGCCTGGCTAGCTGCCTGCCTTACTGGAGCCTTGAAGGGAGAAGAAAACACCTGAAAACTAGTAGCACTTTACTGCTCCTGACTAGCAAGAACCTGCTTCTTGAGTGAGTTGGACCAAAATTCTGTTTACTGAGATTTTGTCAATGCACAACAGGCCCATGTGGAATTTGCCTGCATCTTTACCCAAAAAACTTCCAGGTGTTTACACACCTGATTGCTACTTCCAAGTTACTCCATGCATTAACAAGCTTTGAGGGCAGTATTAGTTACAAAAAGAAAGTAACTTAGTTAAGTATGGAACAGTTACAGCTACTTCAGTACAATTTTAAATTTAAAACACCCTTATATATTCCTGTAGCTAGCAGGGAGCAGAAAAACTCGAACGATTTTCATTTCTACAGACAGTTTAATTTTTTAATTAGTTCGGGAAAAATGTTTTGTTTGAACATCTGCATAAAGATATCCCTTCAATTTGAAAGTATTTTAACCTACTGATATCATAAAAAGCACTTTACTGTGCAGTAGCGAACTAACAGATAAAAAAGGGGTGGACACATTTTGAGTAACTTTCCCCTGCAGCAGATCCTGCTAATCTTCAGCTGAAATGCACAGGTTTTTCTGGCAGCACCTTCTGTGGCTGCTTTTGAGAAAAGAAGCAATCTGTAGAGTATTACAAAAGCCATGCCCTTCCATACTCAAGTTTCACATCTAAATTATCTCAGAGGCTGCCATGGTTTCAACTCAGGCTAGCTGGCCATCAGGGAAGACTGTCCCAAAGCAGTACATGACCCCAGCTCCCTGCTAAGTCCCTCCACTGCTGTGACTGCGCTTCTCAGCGAGGCTCTCCCAGCATCGTCCCACACAGAAGTCCAAGGAGAACGGTCCAAGCTGCTGCCATTACACCACGTCCATGAGGAAGGCGGACACAGCATTGTGAGAAGGTGCTGCAACAGGGGCAGTGCCCCTGAAAATGCACAGAAGCTGTGTACTTACAGATGATGGCCCATTTGCATCAATTCTAGAGCATTTAAGGTCCCTTGTATTGTGCCATAACTTGTCTACCAAAGAAAGCATTATTTTTGTGGTTTACTCTTAATAAGTACCTTCTCCACTTACAGCAAAAAGCGAGAATCTTATTTTTCCCTCTGAAAGAAAGATACAATCAAACCAACTAGCCAATTTTATAATTTTTTGGTGGGTTTGCATTTCTAGGTCATTGCCTCGGTCCTTTTGGCTTTATAAAAGCTGTGCAAGCTTGACAGGGATATTAAAGTAAGTTTTTTTTCTCATCCTAAAACTATCATTCTACTCGTTACTTTCCCACAATTATAATTTTTGGTTTATACAAAGTTTTCAATTAACAGTATAATTTTGTAAGGTACCCTAAAATATTACTTAAAAATCTGAAGACTCAATATGCCATATTTTTCTATGGTTTTCAGTTTACTTACATAGGGCAAGGGAAGGAGCAGAGACAATATTTTCAACTCTAAACTCTACCATCTGAGCAATTTCCAAGCACAGTAAACATTGATCCTTTTATCCCTTGTCAAAATCCACTATCATGGATTTCTGTACTTGCATGAAGTCTCACAGAAAGTGACAAGGCCCCAAACAAAATGCATGGGTATACATCAGCAAATCTCAGAACAGGAACTTTACCTTGGAATATAGCAATTCAACTTCCCTAGCCAAAACACAACCCCAGTGAATGCATGTTGAACACCTGTTGTTGGTTTTGCCAGTACCTGACACATAACAAAAGCTTGAAAACTACTAACAAAAACTTCCTGTACTCCACAAATAACGCTCAAGCAACCAATATCACCCTGCCACTTAAAAACAAACAAACAAAATTAGAATATAGGCCAGAGAAATGTACTCTTTTTACAGATCACTTGAAGATCTGCTCTTTTTCAGGTAGTTCACCACTACTGAAAATCTCAAGAGTAACTGATGAAATTAACACTTTACAGCATCAACTTCAAAAAGGATCACAGGAGAAAGATAAAAACAACATCACAATTAACACATGTTATCTTCAGCATCACTAACTAACTGATGCTATCTGCTCTGGAAACTATCCAGACTGCAAAATCATGTTTAAAAGAAACATGTAAGTCCCTAGTAGAAGAAATAGACAGTAGTGCTCTATTTCTAGAGATATACCCTCCTCCTCTTGCACTTTACTTAGCCTGCCCTTAAGGCTCTAGCTTGACAAGCAGCAAGCATAGGCCAGCTCTGAAACCAAAGTGAGTCATGTCCCCTGTCCTGCTTTTCTACTATACATTCCTGGACCCCTTTTTAGGGGGCAACAGAACTGTTCAGTTCTTAAGTCTGATTCACAATACATTAGCTGATCCACCAAGTAGTGGTCAGTTCTATCTTTGGGTAGAAAGAATTAAGCTAATAAAAAACATTAATTTTAGCTATGATCATTTCTCCAATACAGTCCATTATACAACAAAAACACTAGCATGGCCCCAAGACGCAAGGACTGTTACATTCAGTAATAGTGCTGCCATTTAAATATGTTGATTCACTATCACTGCTGCTAAATATGTCTTATTCCACTTCTTTGTCAGGGAGCTGTAATTCAAATAATGTCTGTATCTTCTACCTATGATGAAGATGGCGGTCAACGTTACACATGTTGAAGGTGAAAAAAAATACTCTGGGAGCCATTCCCTTCATTCTTCATGCCTACAAAGACAGAGCACTTATTAGTACCCTTGTGATCTCTCCAATGAGGAAGTATCTCGCTTTAAGATATAACTTCTTATCCCCCTTTGGTGGATTCCAAAATACATTAACCAATTTCTACAAGTAAAGAGAAAACTAGGCTGCCAAAGTACGACAGAGAAGCAGCAAATGCTTTGACTCTAGCTGTCAGTGAAGCAGGAAAACCAGTTATAAGAACCAAATGTAGAGCCACTGGTAGGAGCCCTTTATTGATACAAGTTGGATTTTTACAGCAGCCTCCTATCAATTATAACTGAGATGCTGAAAATAGGTACAAACTGAATAAAAGAGCAAAAAGGTCCAACAGTTGTTGTGCTCAATGCTCCACATTATGCTGACGTACTCAGTGCTACAGAGTTTCTTTACTGGCAGAATGCAAGTAAAAAGGCAGTAACTTTGGCAAATAAGGGTTGATACTTGGGCCCACAATGATAATGGAAATCTACAGCATAAGCACATTTACCACATATTTCTTGTTAAGACATTAGCACACAGAATTATCTTTAGTTTCAACACACTGAAACAAACGGGCTTGTGTTGTCTTTTTAATGCACTGATAAAATGTGCACAGCACATAAAATGTCTTTAGCTACTATTTTATCCTTCAGACTAATGACATAACACAGGGTTAATTTCTTGAGCACAAATCTATACCAAGTAGTAGATTTAGCAGCAATGAATTTAGAGATTGCATAGAGGCAAAACCATGCAGTGCAGTATACCCAACACATGAAAACAAATATAAAAGATGCAAGGCCACACATGACTGGAAATTTTATTATTACCTCCTATGCAATGCTCCTCTACCAATACTCAAGTGGAGGCCACAGACTGGGCTATAAAAGTGGTTTGTTGCTTTCATTTTGGCCTTACACCTTTACCTACAAAGCTGTCCAACTGCAAACAGTAAGTGTGAGCCAGCAATACAACACCCTTATGACTTCTACTTGCCCTAAACGTGAAGAATCACAGAAGCATACAATCACGGAACCGCTGGGGCTGGAAGGGACCGTGAAGATAATTTGGCTCCCATCCCTCTGCCACAGCTAGGGACACCTTCAACTAGACCATGCTCCTAAGAGCTCCATTCCACCTGCTCCTGAACACCTCCAGGGATGGGTCAACATCTCAGGGCAACCTGTGCCAGTGCCTCAACATCCTCACAGGAAAGAATTCCTTCCTAATATCTAATCTAAACCTACCCTTCTTTAGCTTAAGGCCATGCTCCCTTGTTCTATCATTACACGCCCTTGTAAAAAGTCTCTCTCCAGCCTTCTTGAAAGACCCCTTGAAGTATAAGGCTGCTGGTAAGAAGCAGAGCTAACTTCCACCAAGGAAAAATGGCAAGTCAGTCATTATCAAAAATATTAACAGAAATCAAACCCCAATTTCTAATTTACTGTACCCTCCCTCATTTTTCACCACAATGCATCAAACTTTAAAACACATGCTTCTCCAGAACGGCTTTCAGCAAAGCTACTGAAGAACTTCACTGCAAGATCTAATAAACGGTTCTACGTCTTTAATTTTATAGAACAACCACTAAATTAAACCTGTCAGAACAGAGAACAGCTACTCAAATCACACACCCTTGTCTGGATCAAGAGCACAAGCAATTCTGGTTAGGCCTCAGATGACCCTGATCAAGATCTTTGATTTGTTACTACTGTCCCCTGTCACCTGGGGAGCAGCTCAGACCTTGCAACCGTGCGCTGTAGCTGCGGTGGCAGCATCCAGCACCAGGCTGGCCCACCACAGCTGCGTGTTTGAGTGGCTTCCCGTGAAGAGTCCTCTGCAAAATCACTCAGAGCATCACGGCCAGAGCAAACAAAGTCATCCCATTAATCAGACTGTTAACAGGCAGTAATAAAAATACAGCAAAAGCAGAATATGACAACACAAAGTATTTGTGTAACCTACACCAGTTACAGATTAGCAATTTCAGAACTTTGAGGGAATATAGAGAATGATGCTCATCTGTTTGAAAAGCTGAAAATTGATTAACCAACCTATGATATTTACATTCTTCACTCTGTAAAGAAAAATAATTTAAAAAATTCAATGCAACAATGTAAGAAGACACCTTTCCATAGAAGTTGCCCATCTGTTGCAACTGAGATTATTCCAAACACTTTGCTCTAAACCAACCTGGCTTCCTTTCTGAAGGATGCCTGGCAACTGTAAAAAGTATTTTCTCTTTTTTGCTTTTCATGTCTATAATTTTATTTCCATGTTATAACACCACATCACTCCCCCAAATACATCTCTCTGTTCTAGATCCACAGTTATTATTAAACCACTGTAAAGTCTCTTCTCTTGCATTACTCAATCCATCCAGAAGTTCTGAAATAATGTAAGTGGGTTTTTTAAAGTTATTTAGAGTAAACTTTACCTTTATCATCTGTCCTTCACGGCTGTATTTGTGTCATACCTATTTATACTTTTCAATGAGAAAAACCAGATATTTACAAACTATAAACTTTTATTAACTACAGATCTTTGCTACAGCAAAATACATCATTTCCTGAGTATACTCCATTACAGTATTAGCAGGAGCAAAACCATCTAATCGGAGACGGTAACAACATAATTGCTCGTCTCTTGTTATTGAGCCGGGCTAGGCTGTGACTCTCGGTTCCTCCTCCAAAACTGCCTGGCCCCACGCGAGGTACGAGCGGCACTCACCTCCTCTGCCCTCCCGGTCACAGAGCTGGCACACAAGTGTTTTCTGCCATCCTGCCTACAGCCCGGGCGCTCTGCAACACACCACGACCACCGTGACACCGCTTCTCCAGCCCGGCGTTCGCCTGTCACAAACAGAGCCCGCAGCGACACACAGACATTAACTCCAGACTGATGAAAATAACACTTTCTGGGGAGGAGTAACAGCGCTGGTCCGAGGGAAACGAAAAGCAGGAAGCTGATCTCAGCAGCGCGGGGAGCACGGACGGGGCGGAGCAGAGGCACGGAGCGAGGAAAAGTGGAGCAAATACTCGCTGCTTATAGCTTGGCTTTGGCAGTATGACCAACCAGCACCGCATTACTGAAATACCAGCGCCGGGGCTGACACGGACGCCAGCACCCCCTCGCCCAGGGGCACAGGCCCGCGGCAGCCCCGCGCAGCGCACTCGCCGCACAGGTACCGGCCCTGCGCAAGCGGCCCCCACACGCCGCCCGCCCTGCTGCCCCCACAGCCCCCGGCTCCGCAGCGGCCCTGGATGCTTCCCTGCTCGCCCCGGATGCCTCTCTGCTCGCCCCGGATGCTTCCCTGCTCGCCCCGGCCCGGGGTGAGAGCTGCCGTGGGCGCCGAGCCCGCTATCACGCGTGAGCCGGTTTGAAGGGCACGTCCTGCGGGACGGACTCAACGCTCCCGCTCTGCAACTGCGGGAACTCATCCGGCGTGCTAAAAGCAACAAATTACGGCATCTTCTGAAAGACTGAACTGCCGCGTCTAGCGCGTAAATAACTTTCTGTGATGAAGTTTAAAAGAAAAAGGGAAGGATTCTTTAGGAAAACAGCTTCAAGAACTGAGAGGCTTTTCATTCTAAAACTCAAACTGACTCCAAGCAGGGCTTAACCTCGACAACAGCACCTCCCACCCTTTAAGAGCTTTCTCTATCTCCACGGGGCTCCCGTTCCCACGCGAAGGCAGGCCATGGAAGCTCGCTCCCTGCAGGAGCTGGCAACCCCGGGAAGGCTGGTGCTGCCGTCCTGGCCTGTGCCAGTCGGGCTGCTTGTCTGTCCCCCACATTCCTCAGCAGCAAGGCTGGTTTGGGTCATTAGAACAGCGTTACAAAAACCCCACAGAAAACAGTGATATATAGCATTCTAAATAAACGTGAGCTTGGAAAACAAAAGTCAAAAAACCACAAGGGAGGGTGAACTGACTACCGTGAAAGCCATCAGCCAATGTTTCAAAGTAATAATTAAAATTCATAACAGGAAACAGCATAGCAGTGGATGTTTCTAACACTCACACAGCTAGGATCTGATCTATACCTCTCAGCCAAAAGGAGACAATCCCCATGCATTTAGGGCTTTTCTGAAGGAGGCTGTGGAGGTAAGTAGGGACACTGCGTGGTTTTTACACTTGTCTTGCCCTCTTTCAGGTCTCAATGTTTTGCTCCATTAGCTCTGTATGGCAGGATGCAGGGTGTTTTGTACTGGTGGGTACAGAGCAGATACAGGACCAAAATGAAACAGTAAATCAGTTCAAGTGAAGTTCTTACACTTTCAAAAATCCCATCTGATGGGATTATATTATACTACATTATACTATATATTATATACTACATTATACTGACAGGAGAACAGAAAACAGAGACAAGGTGGCCAACTAACTTTATTTTTACCACTTCTTTCATATATTTTCTCTTGTCTACTCAGTATAGGAACCTGTAGCATATCTATCGCCCATTTGGAAGATTCCATTCCAGATTATGAAACTCAACAACTTCTAAGAAAGTATTTAATGACTACTTTTAAATTCACTGAGGCTTGTTCACATTTTGACACTGTTTCAAGGTATGTCCTATACTCAGTCTGCAGACAAATCCAGACTGAGCTAGAAGCACAATCACACCTCTCTCCTGGCCTCTCTCCAAAGCCCGTGGCCTTCATTGCCAGGAGTGGACAGACAGGACCAGGCCTTTGTCCCAAGGCTTCCCAGTTCACAGCCTGCCTGTGGTGACTGCAGCTACACTGAATCCTCAGGCTGTAAGCTGAAGGTCACTGATGCAGACATACATCCCCATCTACAGCTTCTCCGATGGAGCAGCCAGCTCCGACCCAGCAGATGCAAAGCCTCATTGCAGTGGGATCTTCAGGTGCTGCAGCAACATCACAGTAGCCAAAAGGAGACTAAAGGCAGCCTCAATCTCAACATGCAGGCCAGGCTAGCCAGCAAGACACCACATCCTATCCACCTTAATATCAATGCCATTTCTGCACTAGTGTCCCTGTAGTTTGGCAGCTTTAACCCTTTTCAATCATAAACTGAGACACTAGTTTTACTCCCATGACTACTTTTATTCTTTTTGGGGGAAACTGTTAGCACTGGAGAGATATACAGTGGCTTCCTCATTAAGGAAACATAGACCTTAAACCTAGAACTATATCAAAACTAAAAATGTGATTTACACATTCAGCTGAACAGATTTAATGAGCATTTAAACCAAGAAACCACAAAACCTGCATGGAATATTGTGCCGCGATGGTATGTGGACCAACACAGACAAGGTGAAAATACAGGTAAGAGCTCTTAATAGTAAACAACTTAAGAGAAACAACAAAGATACTCCCAAAGTATCTGTATTTTCTGATATAATTATTGTTACATAAACACCTGGGCTTCTCTTCAAATCAAAACCAACAACTGTACCACATTACTCACAGCTCTGTGAGTCCACAACACCTGAGATAAATGAGCTCACAAGCTCACCACCAATCTCAGGGTTATTCTGTGTATTTCAGAGAAGCTGTTTCCTACCTGCTGTATAGAAGAGATTTTACAGCAATGAGCACTGTTTTCCCTCTGCTTTTCAATTTGATACTCAGTTCTGAAAGGGCACTTCTTAATCCTCACCAACACTGGACAGGTATGTGCTGCTACAGTGTACAACCTCCTTCCTCCCCTCTACTTTTTCACTTCAGATACACAGGTACACCTGAGAGTATTTCCTAGATACAGAAGAGCAGTCTCTGGCACTCCTGACATGACAGATAAGGACGATTTATTTCAGCAACCTCAAAAGCAACAGAAGCATCTTTTTTTTTTCTTCCCCTAAAAGAAGTACTTCTAGTAGCAAATAAATATAATTGACCATTGTTATGAGGTTAACTAACAAATCACTTAAGGCACATCTTTAACAACTAAGGTACATATTCAGTCTATCTTGACTTAATAACAAAATAAAACTTTATCACATCTTTTAAAGTAACCTATTATTTATTTTGCAAATTACTTTAAACTATTCTGAAAGACCTTCCCTCTACCAGCCCACTTCAGTCTTTTATTATTAAAGGCACTTCATCCTTAATATGACCGGTCATACAAAGAAAAAGCTGGAAAAACAGGTTAAAGTATTGCATTGTTTTCAGTACAAAAAGCTCAGTTTCTTTACCCCTGCCTTTCTACGCAAGAAACTTCCTTGAGAAACAAGAGTAGCATCTGCTTGTACTTCAAGTAATTACTCTCTGCTCATTTGTCTCTTCTAAGTCTCCTTGACTGAGGTCAAGAAAAGAACAAGTACATTTTAAAATCAAAGTTTACCGTTTTAGTAGAATTTCACAGGCAGGACTGTTAAAGTCATGTTACGCCACCATTCTTTTGAAAGCAAAACAGTTTGTGCTTAACATTACCAAACAGTTAGACTTCTGTAATTATCTTTGCTGACTAGTGTTATTACCCTGTCCAGAGGTCTCCCACTGCAGTACAGATACATTAGCATTTTTTAACACCGCACTCATTACTTCCTACACGTCTGCAAAAGGAACTGAGAAGATGAGTCTGTTGGTAGGCTTACATTCATTCTTTCAGGCATCCATATCATCTACAGGACAATGTTTTAATGTCTTTAAAGTAATTTTGGAAAAGTTGAAAACTCACTACTTTAAATTGTGTCAGCTTTTTTCTTGCAGGGAGATACACATTTTTTTAAAGCTTGAAAATGGTCAAAAGGAATTATCCTTTAGCTACTAGATAAAAATCTACCTCACAAGAAGGTGTAAGGAAGGAAATAAGCAGCAAGCACTAAAAGTGTGGGTATGAACACACTTAGAAGTCCAAGAACCTTCAGTCAAGCAGTTACTGCTTTAAAACTAACTTGATGTTTTGTATTGCTTAAACTACAGCTGTCAAAATAAATTTCTATGTGACGATTTCTCACCTCTCATTCCCTACATTAATGGAAGGTGGACATTAGGCACCAAACTGTTCCCATATTTATTTAAAACAAGCAAAGCCAGAGTAGTTCGATCACACATTTACTCACTCCATCAGTTCATCTATCTTGTCCTGAACTGACATGACGTGATGACTTCTGGCTTGTTGCTCGGGTACTTTATGAGCATTAAAAACACTTAGTAAGTGACTAGGATGGAGAAGATCTGGTCAAAGAAGATAAAAAGAGAAAAACTAACACTGATTAATCTTGCCTGGGTGAAGGCTTTCCCCTGCTATACAGCAAGGGAATACAGCAGCTTGCAGCTGCATTGTGAGCAGCAAACAACGAAATTAATGAAACAAACATATCTTGAGAGTATGCTTAATACACTCCAAAACTTAAACTGGAAGTGACTATCAGTGAAGACATCCAAAAAATTCCCCAATCAAATCTGCAATTTCAGTCTACTATTGTAAGCCCGCCTCCAGTAAAATTCAGACCTGAACTGTGCTCACATATACATAGAGAGTACTGCAGCAATACTAATAAAGTAGCATCTCCACTGAAGCTCCACATTTTATTCCAATTCCATGAAGAAATACAATTTTAATTACTAAATCTAAACAAAGTCACTATTCACCTCAAAACAGATGCAATCTCCCAATCCAATGTTTATATAACATTGTAATGCCACACAATTAATATAACGCTAAACAGACATATTAATTGATAAAACATTCCAGAAAACATTGACAATCTGTGTATTCAGAAATAGCAGAATCACCATTTTTATGATTCCTGGATCTCAGCACTTCTTAGAAGTTGTATCTAATATTTTCATATATGCACATGTACACAGCAGTGTACTGAACTATGCAGTACATTAACAGCACATTTCCATCATAAAAAGCCACTGCCCTGCTACCTACTGCACACACCTACACATCTCAAACATCAGAAAAACTTCAGGTACAAACATCATATCTGAATAATGCAGTAAATACCCAAGCCAAAAATCCCACCAACAGGCAGCATGCTGTCTCTTCTTATCCCTCCCCCACACTGTTATCCTGAGAAGTTAAATCCCAGGTCTTCTCAGCTATAGGTGGAAGGTATTCAGATACTACATACAATGTGGCAGAATAAAATCCTATTACTGTTGCCCTCTTTTTCGAATTACCAGAACAAGTCACTGGCAAATGTACAGATGCAGAAGTTTACTTCTTACAATGTAAATTCACATACCAATTGCAGCAAAAAAACACCAACATATTACCATATCATCAAAATTTCTTAAAATTAGGAGGGTTTTGTCTAGTTTTTACTTTAAAAATAATGACAGCTGTTCTCTGTGCGGTTAAAATGCAATCCCAAGTTTCAAGAAGCAACTTCCATTAGTATAATCTTCTCTATTTTCTAGTTCTATCAGAAACAATTTATTAGGACATACACTTCTGATTTCCAAAACAACCCAGTCTTCTTCCTAGATGTACTGCTGCAATATTTTCTAACCATATGCTTTAAGGAGGTGCAAAGACTCAAAGAGCAGTTGAAAACTACTTCACTCTGCTAATTTGCATCAAGTTTTATAGTTCCTATCCTCCCTCCTAAATGGGAAAACTAATTGTGATAAAACATCAAGCCCAATTAGAAACAGCCACTACACACAACTATTTATTTGAAATTTCCTTTAGAGTATGTATAATTGTTTGCACAGAATCCTCCAGTATTTGGGCCAAATCTTGTCATCTTTTCTGCAGGGGAAGAAAACCCCACACTCCCTCCAGTTTCACATATCATTCACTAAGTACTTCACTAAATTCAAATCCTAATACATATAAAAATAAATATTTCAAATTTAACTTATTTTAATGAAATGCTGAAAAACCATTACAAAAGCTTGAGTTCTACTTTCAGGATACATTTGCAATTTTCTTCAGGTTTCAGTACTAGCTTGAACAGTAGAAAGCCCGAGTTGGGCACCTCTTTGTATATTAAGACAGTGATCAAGTACAACGTGAAACGTGAGCACCTGAACTACAGCTCAGATTTTTGGAGCTTGATCCCACTGGTGTCACTTCTGCCAGAATTCTGAAGTTTAGCTTTGTTTGGGGATGTAATCTGTGACTTTCAGATTTCCTTTTACACTAAAGGCCCAAAAATCCGACAGACCTCTGTAGGCGCTGGAAAAAATTGGAGAACAAAGTGGGCAATATTCAGAAAACAGGGAAGTGACTTAAAGAAACATATTTTGTCTGCATCTGTGGACAGCTGGCGGCTGTGCCAGCCACGGCAGGAGATGAGATCAGTCTCTGTGGCAGCACTGAGTGAAAGGGAGCAAACATGGAGGAGAGGTCAGGTCCCTGCAGGTGGGCTGCCATCCCGTTCCTGGCATATTCAGGTTATATTTTCCTCCATAAACATGCTTGCTGGAAAAGTGAGCAGGGCAGCAAAAGCAGCAGGGAAATAATTTTCATTCAGTTTTACTTAAGAGCAAACCCTGCCTGACCTTTAGCTTTCCTTATGCTGCTTTAACCTACGGCTGCTCTCCCATCTCCACAGCCTCTCCTGCCACCCCTGCCCTCTGGCACAGAGGGCCCACCCTGCCCCAAGGTGCCTGCAGGGGTACATCAGCACACATCATGGTTTTGGAAACAGCTGGCCTGGCATAGCCACCCCTGGGAAGCAGAGCTGCAGGAGGATGGCTGGCCCCAGCCAAGGCCACCACAGCTATGAGCAAGGACAGAGGACTCCTTCCTGGAAACATGAGGAAGGGGGGGTTATGCCAGCATGAACACACCATATAAATACAGTAGCCAACATGAAAACCCAGCAAAAAAAGAAAAATTTTCAACTATCCCTATGAATTTCGGCTGGTTACTGTTTCTTATAGCAGAGCAAAATATCTGCTGTAACATCCCTTGTGATGTCTTCCCTTGTCTAACAACCTGACACCAAAGCCACATGTGAATCAGTGACTATTACATGGTCTCCTCTAAAAGCTTCTCTATGTTTTGTCCACATACCATCTAAAACTAAATGAGAAATTCTTCTCATTCAATTAAAAAAAAGGTGTTATTTTATCCTCTGGTCCGTGGTTTTCTCCACAGTGCGTGTGTGGGACTCAGGGTTAAAAGAAGTTTTTACTACGCCACACTACACTTTACTTTAAAAGAAGTTTTTACTATGCCACACTTCACTTTACTGTAAGGGAACACAAAATAGATTACCAAAAGTCAAATTCATATTTTACCTCAAAAATGCAACTCCCCCCCTAAAAAAATTCCCCATACCAATTTATTTTTCTACATTCTAGCTTCACTCACCAGAAGTTAATGAAGTATGCAAAGTGATACTGCACATAGAAATACAGCAGATCTCTTCATCAAGAAAAATCATACAGGATTCTTGCACTGAAGTCTAAAATACATCTGTGGAACACCATAGAAGAGGGTGGGTCTCTTCCTGCCGCTCCAGCATGGATGCAAGGAACACAGATTCCAATCTACATGTTAGATAGCTGCCCGTATAAATACAACACAGTAACATCATTAACATATACAAGCACTTTGGGGATTTTTTTTGCTTGTTTTAACTGACACGAAGAAAAGGTTTAAGATAGGCTACTCTTTACCAAAGGAGCTTTACAGACCCCCAACCTAACATATGTCCTTGTTCTATGTGCAGGGTGAGGGTATACTTGTGAGGGTACAACACTGGCTTGCCAGTCATACAAACTGTCCTATGCCTGCACTTGTCCAGCACTCCTTAAGTTAAACACAGGTTCACAGTAAGAGCTATTTACTCAAAAAAAACATCATGCTGTGAAGTAAAGTTGCTGCAGAGCTGACCCACTGGTACTTTTCCACCGCTGCACTTTGAACTGCAACACAGCAGTACCATGGCCCATACGAGACCAAAAAACTCCCAGATGCTGTTGTTAAACTCTAGAGAAGTCATCAGCTGCATCCCTACATCTTTCAACTAGCTGACCACCACTGCTGTTCTTTGGTACCCTGCCTTGGGACCCTGCCCAGGAAAAGGCAGGAGAACAAAAGCAACTGTTAGCTTTGGTGCTGAAAATACCTGAGCAAGGGTAAGTGTGCTCCTCTAGAAGCAAGAGACTGTAGTAACAAGTGATTTGGTGTAGTTCAGCATCTTCTCCAACATTTACATTTATATTAAAGTGATTCCTTCTGCTTGGGTGAACATGTGGCCTGTGAATTTAACAGCATCACTTGTCAACCAATGCAGTATATAAACCACAAAGATTAACTCCCTGTCAACAGATACCTATGCAAATCTTCAGCACACTGATTTTTCTATTATTTTTTTTAATGTTACTTTTTGTACCAGAGAGTAGAGGGAGGGTTGGGGAGAATGTTAAACACAGCCTTGATACTAAATGGGCTGGTAAACACTAGGTACTTTAGAGCAACACAGGTAACTTGGTCTCACTGCTGAGACCTTAGTGCTTACTTCTGTATTTCCCATACATTCTCAAGGACTCCAGTTTTCAATGACAGCTCGTTTAAGGAAGGGCAGAAAAACAGGACAAAAATTCTACCTCAAGCACCAAAGGCAGTAAGCTCATCCTCCCCTGCCTCCCCCACTCCTATAAAACCCAAGAACAAGCCCTCTAATAAGCAGATCTTATCCCCAACTAGTTTTCACTTTCAACAACAACAAAACTTATTATCAAAATAAATACCTAGTTAATTGAATAATCACTTCCCAAGAGAAAGTACTGTTTTCAACATCCAGTGCTCTAAAAGAAATGCACAAACAGGATTTGCAACCTCCTAGCACAGGGATAGTTTTTACTGGAGCCTAACCAGATCTTGCCTCTTGAAGGAATGTCCAGGGCATGTCCTTGTCTCATCAGCACCAATTGTCAGTGACTGACCCCAGAGACTCAGTAGTTTTGGTAGCTCCTAGACACAGCAACCTGATTTAAACCAACAAATCAAGTACCAGGAACTCTAAGTGCAGCAGCCCAGCCCCTGCTGGATCACTCTGAATGATCTAACCTCCCCTTACTCAATGCAAATTAAACTAGCACACACAGCGCTCCATGCTATCACTGCCAAACCCCCACTGATACTTGTTCTGCCTTATTGAAAGAACTCTTGGGTGACCACAAAACCCAAGCAGACATACTCTTAAGTATGTGGAGACATACTCTTAAGATTTGAGATGATGCCAGGTTTTATCAACATGTATTTTTAAATGCTACATTTTAGCAAGGGTTTTCAAAATGTTCATAATGAAGAATCTCTCCACCTTTTCTTTATAAGACCCCACATGCTGCACGGCCAACTCTCTAGACCTCAAAATCCCTCAAATCAGACTTGAGAGGGATGCACAGAACTCTTGGCTTAGTTACTAAACAGGCAGTATATATTTGCCCATTTGTCTGGCTGGACTCTTTCTTGAGTTGGGCATTTACCAAAGGCTAGTGATGCCCTGCATTCCCAAGCTGGTCACGGAGGAGAGAGGGCACTCAGCACTTCAGCAGAGAATCTGGTGGATGGGGCAACTCCAATTGTCCCTGAATTAACCAAAGTCAGCAAACAGTTGAGGCATTTAAGACAGGGTTTGGCAGATAGGGAGGGAAGACCCTGGGTTCTCTGGAAGAAGACGCCTATGTTGGAGGGGCACATGCCCTGTGCAGTCCTCTTCACCTCCCACCCGTTTCCTCTAGTAATACTGCGATTAATTTGGAGTTATACAGCAATTGCCATCAATTGCCAAACTATTCAATAATCTTTACTAAGCCTCCCAGTTCAGTAAAACAATTTTAAGTACACCACAAAGCAGGTATCTCTCATGAGCATTTATTTGCCACTGCTGAGAAACACCATCCCCCAGCATCCACCGTTCTCTGGAAAGCTACTCTGCTCAAAAAGACATATGCCACCATACACTCCAGAGCCTTTGACTGTGTAGTCAAACTAAAATGAGTTGCTTGCACTACTCTTTCTAACCCTGGTATTATCGTGATCACTGACTTTTTGTGCATAAAGAAACGTAAGAATCAATCTTTACCCTGACACCACAGTCTGAAGAGGCAGCAGTAGCAAACTCTGCAAGCCACATTAACATCCATGTTTGCAGCATACTGGGACTACACTTAACACTGTTGAACACAGACACCACAGTAATTCAAGATCTTCCATCTTAAAGTCTGAAACTGATTTTTTTTCATCATTTACATACAGGTATGTAGGGTTTTTTTCAAGTATTTCACATCAGTATAAGTGACCCACTGCTTCTGAGTTGCAATGGAAGTGAGGCATCTACCTCACTTGTGTGACTGAAAATTTCAAACAGAAGAAATAACAGATATAGCCAGGCTTGTTTCAATAAGCAACAATTACATAATAATCCACAGCTGAGAGTCCTGATCCTACTTGTACATTACTCTGTAAATCATGCACCTTTTCAACTGCTTTGAACAACTTTCACTAGTACATTCATCAAATGCTGAATCCTTGGTAATTATTTACTTTCTAATAATTATTTGAAGATTTTAATGTAAAAACCAGGATTACTTTCAAATTAGAGGCAAATGAAAGGTGCAACCATTGAAAAATCACAGAATTTTCTCTTGAAACTATAAGTATCATCTGACTGCAGCCACTAAAATTACTCAGGTTAGCTCTAAAAACAAAGGTTTTTCTAAATTTCAAGCATTCCTGCAAATAGGGCTATAAAAATAAAGCTCAGGTATTTTGGCAGGACAATGGTTGATGCTACTTCTTTGTGGCAGCTGCTGAAAATGGTCATCTCTATCTCGTCCCATCACTTCTGTCACTAGTGAGGTGTAGGAATTTACTGAACAACACACTAGTGCAATAGGTCTGTAAGTCAAGAACATCTAAAATCAATTGTGTAGCAAGTTCCTTTCATCAATACTGTTTCGTATCAGGAGTGGAAGGATTTTCACTTCATTTACCTTATACGGCTACTACTTTCTAAGCCTGTGTTATATCCCCATAACACAGGCTTAGAAACTTTCTCTACATCATAATGACAAGCAATTGACACCAAGTGGCATGGAATTTTAAATTTCTTACAAGAGTTGAATTATTTTTAGTCCTAGTATCTGTCTACTGATTAAGAAAGCTACCTAATCTTAGGTAGCTGTTTCACCTAGTCCTACTGAATTGCATTGTTTCTGTTGAATCTGTTTCACCTTAGTCCTACTGAATTGCATTGTCTGTCCACATAAGCAGCACTGTTCACATTCCCAAAGATACCTGGTTAATATACATATTTGTCCTCTCATTCAAAAAAACAAATCAGCTGATTCAAAATAAAATCTCTAAACACAAATCAAGAGATTCTGAAGTCTCAAACCAACACTTTGTGGTCCACTAAATCAGAGATAACTACTTCATCTTATTACTGTTTCTTTCTGTGTTACTTCTGCCAACTACAACTCTCCAGTCCATGGATTTCTAAGGCAGGCCAGAGAGGTTTTTCAAAAACGAGACTTGGAACTCAAAGTGCAAGGTTAGGCAAGCATGGGGATATAACCACAGGTCTCAAATCACACTTTTGAGGAGACATACTTGATTAACCTCCTTGCTTTTTCGCTGCGCTTTACATCCTGATCACAGAGCATTTCAGGAAAGCGGCCCATCAACAGGTACATGGAAATAAAAACAAGAAAAGCAGAATAAGAATTCCAGCAGCCTAAATAAAATTGGTGCACTAGGAAAAAAAAAAACAAAATTTTGGCCTTATGTTCTATATACTAGCCAATACTGTCTCACTAGTTACAGTAAGCTATTATTGCCAATAATCCCCCAACTCTAACACATTTAATGACATTTTGATTCCAAAGTAAAATATCTCTGCAGCCTCACTGAAGCAGCAGAGTATTTCTTTGCTTCTGCAGCTCCTCAGCCCTGTGGTCCCACCTCATGATCAGCATTCCCACAGTGTCAATGTGAATGTGCAAGTTGGAGATGCTCACTGCCAATTTGTTAAACTGTGAATGTCAATTATTGCCTAGTGTCTGAATGGATTGTTCAAGTTCCTGAATGGATTCACCCCTGCTCTCCATTTACAGTGACAATGCACGTTATAAGCAAATTACTACCACCTACTGAAAATAAAGGTCCTGTTTTGTTGACAAAGTAAGAATGCCTGAATTTTCTGTCTGGAAGTAAGATTCTGGAGGGCAGAACCTTGTTATTTGCCAAAAATTATTCACAAGTCTAAGAAACACAAAGGTGGGGTTTTGAAATGTTGGCCTAACTGGCTTATGATCTGAATGCGTGCCACTACCAAAATGAGTTTATTACCTTTTTTTTCCTTTAGATGGTCTAGTATAGAACAGTTAGCTCCTGCCACCTTGTGGGACTTCATGGGTTTCCCTGAAAGCTTGGATCATCAGTAAACTAGTGAGTTAAAACAAATAAACATTTAGGAGTTACTTTTCTTGTGATTCACCCTGGTGAATGTTGAAATAAGACAGAAATATTCATGAAGAGGGTATGCAATTTTGAATATTTCTGGTTCATTATCCCTAGCATTGTTTATGTAGTTGAACTGCTGGATTTAGTAATATTATAGAGGGTGTTTTAAATATTTAAATATCTGTCAAGAGTCCTAAGTTTTGGAAGCTGGTGTGTCCAAGTTTAAAATAACATTATGATCAAATACTTGTCACCACTAGCAAATTTCACATATTCAAAATAGATTCCACACAGAATACAAATTTAGACTGAAAATCCTTGCATTCAGGTTCAATTTTGAAACCAAATAATAACCTCAGTTTCATAAAGAATTACATATATGCTTAAGTTTTTATATGATGATAACATGTCTAGTTCTCCCAAAAGACCCTGTTCCATGTATTTACTTTTTAATTGCAATTTGACTTCCTGTTTTATGTTTTTCCCCTCCTCATCCAGCCACCTCTATCACACATGGCCAACTTAATGAATGAGTCAAGTTCTCCAAAGAAGAATAAGACAGTTGGAATAGAAAGACTTTTCCACCGCAGTAACAAGAAGGTGAAGATGCATGGATCCTCATCCTTGCGCCTTACATGTTGTCTGCTGCCCCTCGGACAGGCAATTCTCACACCTACTTTGTGGAGATGCAAAAGACAGCAGCTGCAATCACTGGGAAGGGATGAGGTTCTCTTTTTATTTAAGCCAAACTTCTGCTGTTCCAAATATCAAAACTGAAAGAGCACAGAGGACTGCAGGTGGTGTGACTCCATGAACCTAATCAACAACCTGAACAAACCTGCTCTGGTCTGTTCTTGGAGTCGAGTGATTTGTTACAGAGGCACAAAAATGCAAGACCAGTTAGGGAGCACTTCCTCCTCCCCACCATTCCACAACTGCTTCAGTGAACTTGGGAGATCTATCATGCTGGGCACTTGATGCTAACCATAGCAAACTTAACTCCTTGGAACTTCCTTCTGCTAGAGAAAAAACTGTCAACAGACTTGAAACAAGAACAGTTCTTCCTGATGTCAAAAGCAAATCATGTCTATGAAAGGCCTTTAGTAGCTCATAAATGGACTCAAGATCCACAGCCAAAGGAAATGCAGCAAGAGTATCTTTTTTAATCCATAAACAGAATGAATTTTTGCTCAAGACTGAAACAATAACAAAATGTCAGGCTATGAATCAATTGGTACAGCATACCTAAAGAACATAAATTGTATGTTCTTAAATGAAAAGTTTCAGAATCTCACTAGCTTCCCTGGTAACTTCAGAAGTGGTTGTCTCTGACAGCCATCATATTCCCTCACACACAACCCCTTATTTCTTCTTATATATTTTTAAGGTCCTAGTAACCACAAAATTAAATTACAAGGCAATGCTCATAGGTGTTCACAACAATCTCTGACCACACCTCTGCTCCAACACTGAGAATCTCTCCCAGACTGAGGTATGTCAGTGTCCTGACTGTCTGGAAGGCACCAAAATGCTCCTCTCACAGCTGTCCCAATCTTCACTACAGGAAATTCAGACAGACAAACTGGTAAGGAGCTCTGGAAGAGTCATCAGTCTGGATGACGAGGGAATCAGAACCACAGAGCACATTCTACCTGACCCAAACACAGCCAGCACCCTGCAAGGACAGGACAGGCATCATTATTCTCTACCTCACTGTGGATGTTAGGAATACAGACACCTCCATACCCAGAGCTTATTTGCTTCAGATTTTTCCCTGCTCTGGAGCGCCCTGATGTTATGTCAGTCTCACTGTAACTGCAGACATGTATCTAAGAGCCACCTTCGGTCCCTGGCTACACAGAAAAAGAAATAGCATGCTCTAGCAAGAGAGTGGATCGAATCCGACACCACTGCAGGTCTCAATAACACTGTAGCGCATAAGGAGTAAATACTAGGACTTTGTAAGAAATTTCATTTTGATGCAAGTGAATCATATCTTGACATATCCTTTTTATTTTCATTTTATTTCTCCACCAGTCCTATATTCTGCAATGTTACTAATCCAGCAGGAAGATCCCTGAGCTGACTTTCTGCATGTCTGCATGCCCATGGCAGTCTAATTGCAGCACCAGAGTTGAGCTAGTACCTTATTCTTCAGGATGCTTTGAAACCAGTGGAAGCATAAACACACTTCTCATACCCTGACTAGACATGCTCCCCTTGGTAAGTGTAACTCAGCTGGACCTAACAATACAGGACTCCCAAGCAACAGCAGACTGAAAAGTACCTGATGATTTTTCAGTTCTTCCTGAAAGTATTGCACAGTATTCTGAACACCAGCAGCAAAAACTGACCTGCATTAACTTTGCTTAAAGTTGTGAGTTCTCCAAGGAGACAGAAACATCTGGTCCAGGTCAAGAAAGAGTCATGACATGGCTTGAGCCTGGTTCCCATATGAAGCACTACTGCCTAGCTGTCAGGATAAGATTTGTTTTACATTTTCTCAGAATATTTATTTTTCTACAAAAACATTATTTGACTGTTGCAAACTTTTGTTGAGGAAACTTTCCAAGAAGTTACATAAATTAATTACTTTATTCATGTACTTACTAGAGAAAGAAGTATTTAAAAACAAACAAAAACCCACAAAACAAACCAAACACTACTGGGCCACTTGCTCCTTCTGTTTTTTATTTTATCTAAATTCTTATTGGTCTACTTTTGCTGTCAACTGATTAGCCTTACATTTCAAGGAGAAAAGAGGAATGTTCTGAATCTAATTATCTTATTTCTTGAGAAACACCTCTAAAAATCACCCAGATTACAGACTTTACAAAGTTCTGTACATAGGCTGCGTTATGAGATTTCCAAGAGGAACTTCACTGCTACATAAACTGGAAAACACAATCGGATCCATCTACACCATTGTTTCACTGATGCCAAGCCACAAGAGCTTACCCAGAACTGTGCACGTGCCCAAGGATCTGTGCCAAAAGGTCTCAGAGCAGGATGAGGCCCCTGTAAGATTAGCTGCATGTACGGCTTCAATCCTGCAACTGCAATAGCTCAAGGAGACTGCTATGACAGAGGCATTGCAGGACTGGGCCCTAAAATAATCAAGTATATAAAGATCTTTGTGCTCTCCACAACTGAAGCACAATTCTTAAAAATGAATGGAACAAAAAACTTTTGTGTTTGTGAAATAAAAATCAATTCTTTGGACAACAAGCAGGACCAGCATACTTCAGGACAAGCTCCTTAAAATCTATAGGCTATTTTCCCATTTTTTTGTTTAGTTGGGGTTTTTTTTAGAATTTGTTTTTCAGTTGTTTTGGGGTTTTCTCTTGCAGACAATTACTAGAATAATGCTGCAAGGCCCCTGTCCTAAGGATAAGCCCAACAGATGAAAAGACTGAGTCCAAAAGATGCAAATTTGCTCACATTTAAAAAAAAAAGGTGAGCAGTTAAAAAACCTGATAGCACTATCTGGAACTGTAGAGTAAGGATGGGAGATAACATCCTTGGGATTTACAGATTCACAGTGTAGCATACAGTTAAATTTGAAATCAGAAGGTGAACAAGACATTAAGAGTTTTGTGTAAATCAGATTCTGGTATGCTCAAGACTGTGTACCAACTGAGAAAACAGAAGTTATTTAAAACCCTAAGTGCACACAAGTCCACAGTTCTGAACTGTACTAGCCTAAGAAATGAAAGCACAGGATCCATGGATTCTCAGTCTCATCTGCTTTGAAAGACAGTCATTACACGTGCTTGTTACTGACCCAATACTAAACTGTAAGTTCAAACTTGGCACCTGGATTACAAAGTACCCTGCAAAACCCCACACTGCCACAATGCTGATTTCCTTCCAGGCCACTTGTGCCAATCCTTACAGCAAGAAGCTCTGGCTGAAGAGCTGAACTGAACATACTGAAATATGTAGGTAGAGACAAAGCCTGACTTTACAAAGTCCTTCTGAGCAATAGGATATTTTAGCTCATTTTTAGAACAAGCACAAATATGTTTCTATCACCTTCACACATCCTGTACAGCAAACATGCCTATGCATCCTTGCAAAAGTCATTTTCAGAGCATTAGGAGAACAGAGGGCAATATTCACACAGCACTACATTAAGAAGAGACCTTGACTTGGAAGAACAAAAGACCAGGCCCAAAAGCTCTGACCTGCAAGGGTATTTTCCTGTCAGGCAGCACAAGCTCCTAGATGTGGAGGAAGAATCCCGAATTGAATTTGGATGCGAACAGATTCCTCAAGTCTAAGTTCACAAGTACTCAACCAGTAAGCTAGAAATCAACAGGTAACACTTCATCACCCATTTTTTCACCAACCAATAGAGGAAATTAATGTTCACAGAGCAGATATTTTAGTAACAAAGAGGTAGCTGGGGTAGTAAGTTTAACAGTCATGTATGAACTTGTAGGAAGTTTAGGAATTCCGTACTTCATTCTACCACCAGTCATCTTGGTCTTACCTGAATATCCCTGAGTCTAGTCTGCGAACTGCAAAATGGGGGTGGGTAACACTGGTTCTGAAATATTTGTAAAATGTAGTTAGTTGATGACTACAATGGAAGAATAAAATGTTATTACACCCTAAAAACATGCTGTTTAA
>VYZP01021295.1:0-64782 GCA_013400635.1 Hypocryptadius cinnamomeus
TATATATATATATAGATATATAAATCGATGTATATATAAAAATATGTACATACATGTATATTCATATTATATATATGTATTTAAAACCCAGCCTGCCTCTGCTGCACTCACTTAGTGGACTGGGAGGTCCTGCAGCCTGACAGGCACCACTAAGGAGCAACATAATTAAATGAAGAGCTAGAAGGATACCTTGAGCTGTATTTTGGAAGATCACACTCCCATTCACCATCTATCATCCTGAGCACAGGGCTGTCCAAACTAGCTTGTAAATTACACACTGCAAAAATTCCTACCCAGGAAATGCTTGCATTCCTCAGTGCTAAGTCAACAACCAGCCCCGGTTCGGGATCAGGCACCTCAGCCTTGTCTCCCTCCAGAGTGTGCCCAGAAATTAAACGTGATGTTTTTCCCTTTTCACACAGGAGTAACCGCGAGGCTTGGGATCACGCAAACGAAAAGGAAAGAGGGGAACAGAGACGACAAAGAGGGAAAAGCAGCCTTGCCTTGGTCCGGAGCGGGTGTTTGTGGCGGGTCCCGCGGTGGCTCTGGGATGCGGCAGAGCGGAGATCGGGAGCGGCAGAGCCCACCCAGCCATGGGAGGGTGCGGGCGAGGCCGGCGGGAGCCCCGTTCCCGGCTCTGCCCAAGGCAGGGACACAGAGTTAATTGTGTCAGTGCTATTGCACAACACCGTTGCCTTGACACTGTGTCATGTAAAGATTTTAAACTGCCTCTTTATTAGTCATCCTCTATTCATTTTAATTGTGCCTGATAAGCAGGGCCATTTCACCTTTGTGTTTTCTGTTCGAGCTTATCGTGCGTATTTATGTCGCCCAAGAGACTTTCAATCTCTTCCTGTAGCGTTGGTAGATGCAGAGGAATGAGGAGGCATTGCCATCACAGCCTGCTGGGATTCTCACCTGTTTGCTTGATACTTTTCCGGAGCCCTGCTCTCCCAGTGTGAGCATCTCCACAGGTCCTTGATCCTGCCACCAAAAATGCTCCAACAGAGGCTTAGGTCAATGCATGGGAACCAGTAAGAAGGGATAGGCTGATTGAAACATGGACCTAATTTTTTTTCAGGATCAAGTGCTGTAGGTGTGTGCTTAACACACGGGACTCACTTTGATCTTCTCCCAGGGCAGAATTTTCTATGGATTAAATTCTTGCCTCTGAATTAGGGTATTGGTTATTTAACAAAATCAAAGCTGGGAGATGAATAACTAATTATTTGATTTAATGCAAAGAATACAGTGAAAGTTTATGGAATATTTTACTCTCACTTACTTGTAACATAAAAATATACTGCCTGAGAGTTTACCCGTGTGAACTCTGTCCCTGAAATTCCTTATCTAGCCTTATCTTTGTCAAGTCTGAAGTTTCACTGAAAGTTCCTGGAAATAGAGCATTTTCCCTTCGGTGGCATTATGACCTTCTCCTCACCTCAAACATCCCCAGTGTTTGCTGTGGGAGGAGGAAGGGCCCTTTGGCCAGGGACCACGCTGCCCACCTGTAGGAGCAGTGCAGGTGGCACAGCTGCTTCCCCAGTCCCTGGAGCACTGCTGGCACCGCAGGGACTGTTTGCTTAGAGCACACATCTGCTTCAGGAAGGGTATCAGAGTCCTTCTCCACCTGGAGATGGATCTATTTGCTGGGTTTATTTAGTTTCACCTTAATTTTCCCCATTTAAAAAGGCTCAAAGCTAGAATTCAGTTTTGAGCCAGAATCATCTGAGGAGATGGGTAAAATCCCATTCCCAATTAAGTTCAGAAAAAGGAAAAGAAATGCCATTAAAGGCAGAACAAAAAACACATTTACTCCAGTGTGAATAGGATTTCCCCCTAGCATAAGATTTTGCATTCCTGTGGGTTGAAATGAGCTACTCACTGTCCTACCCAGCATCTTTGAGGGCCACTTGGAATATTATGCAACTGCTTAAAAGGATTATGAACATACACAAATGAGTTAATCACCATTTAGGACAAAATTCCTCCTAAGCTTTTGAGAACCAACTGGAATTTTTTCATTTCCATCATCCAGGACCTTATTTTGTAGAAAATGGTTTAAGATGGCCTTCTTATAGAGGCAGCAGAAGTACCCAAATTTTGTGTGTATTTAAGGTCCTGTATTGCCTTGTGCTGGAGTAATACCTTGGCCAGATAAATGAGTATTTATTTGAAAAGCTGAGAAGTGCCCAAGTCATATTTTTGGCCCAGAAAAAGATTAAAGAATACTTTTCATGTGGCTAATTGTACTTCCAAAAATAATTATTATTTTTGTAAAGGAATAAAGTGTTCTGTCTTAACTGCAGTAAAATATTCTCTGGTAAGTATTCTTGTGATCTGTTATTCTGCCTAACTCAAAGAAGAGAGGGGGGAAACTTGCAAAAACAAGAGCATGTCTGCCTTCTCCTGCCCATATCCTTACATGAGAGCATGCAAGTTAAGCTGAAGCTCTTTGACCAAATTTTAGTTTGATCCCACAGAATAATGTACCTATGAATTAATTTTCTTTGATGCTTGGTTCATATCTTCTGGAGACTGTGCTGAAGACAAATTCAGACTGCTGCATTTAAATATGGGTTAAGTCACCTCTGATTAGTATAATCAGCTACCAAGGAGCCTCTTGAACAGGGACATAAAATAGAAACTTAATAATAATTATGTTAAAGGCACAAATCCCACTGAATTCCGCAGGCAGAGGACAAATGAGCAGAGGGAGAACCAGGCAACAGCAGCAGCTGCAGTATTGCCCTTGGATGAAGCACAGAGGAAGAACAGACAAGTCAGTGCAGAATTACTGTCCATCATCTGCAAGTGCATCCTTCCTAATAAATCAGTGGCTACTACTTAGTGCATTAAATCCACATTGATGAACATCGATATTTCCTATTAATACTTATGCTGAAATGTATTAATATGAGGTGGAAACACTTTAAATCTTCTCTCTGGTACCTGTCCATTCTTAGTTACTTGATCCCATACACAGCAGTTGGGAATTGTGTAGGTCAACTATTCCTTGCACTGAAGTTTTCCACTTTTCTTCTTGGTCCTTTACTCAGGGCACATGCAAAGGTAACATTATAATCTTATAGTTTTCAACATATTGGATTAGAGCAGCAACTGCTGACTCCAAGATAAAACCCAATGGGCTTCCGGCCAAACATGCCAGATGGAAAGTTCCCCATGTCACCTGTACTTCCTACTACAACCCAGGGTCTGAGCAGCACCCAGGTTGTACCTGTGGGTGACAAAGGACACCCTTGTTGGGAAGGCTGTGCTGGTGCAGGAGCTGCTCCGTCCATAGCTCCCCATCTTTCTCACAGCTACTGTCATTCTCCTCTGTTGTGTCTGGACTGGGCTATGGCCAGAGGGCTCCCAGCTATATCCTAATCTCCTCCCAAAACTGGGTAACTGGGTCAGAAAGTGGCATTAGGGTGGCTGTGCCTTGCAGGCAGTTCCAGAGGCCCCGCTGCCCCCCGTGCAGCGTTGCTGGTGGGAGAACCTTCCCTCTGCAGACCCACCTGCAATGGGGTGCTGAGAGAAGCTACTGCTGACTTCACTTTGTAAGGAAAGCAAAATCTTCCTTTTCATGACCAAGTGACCTGTGTGGCCCTTTCCCAGCTCTGTACAAGAAGACATTAAAATCAAGATTGTTTAAGATGGATAAGGATGCAGCAGAAAGCAGACAGGGCATTTGTGTGGAGAAGACACTGGAGTTGACACTTCTACCACACCCTGATAGGAAAACACTGAAAAAACAATACAAATATATCTGAGTATATCTGTGTATGTACCTGATACCATGCAAACTCACTCACCTCAAACAACCACTGTGGAAAGGCTAGGCATAGTTTGACAGATTATAAATGTCAAACATGGTTTTTTAGGCATAAGCTGTGCCAGTGGTTCTTTAGAAGAACTAAGCAGCCTGATGGTCTCGAGGGACCACTGACAACACAACCCAGACACTGGAAAGGACAGAAGCCTGAAGCACAAGCCCCAGGGCAGAGCTCCCAAACACCTTCCTTAATGGTCTTTTAGGATACACAGGAAAAAAAAAAAAAAGCGTCCTTCATGCCTGCACCAAAGTCAACAGGGTTCTTGGGTAATTTCCACTGTTTTCCTTCTGCCTTTCTTTAAAAACACTGAAACATTCTAAATAATTTCCTGAATGCATAAAACAGGTGGACTGATATTCAACAGTGGTTTTGCCCAGAGAGCAGGATGGACTCTGCTCATACCTAAACAAAAGCAAGTTAAATTGCAAGTCGATGAGATTTTATCACTGTTTTACCACAAAATGATACTGAAATGTGCCAAAAATTATTCAGAACTGCGTGGGATGTTACTGAACTCTCTACTCACAGAAAAGCACATGGTTTTTCTGGGCACAGGGGAGGTGCTGAACACCATCAGTGAATTGATTATGGTACTGGAAACTAGTATCATGTGACAGATTTTGTCTACAAGCAGTGTTGCAAAAAGTCATCCCTAATAAGAGGAAATGAACCTCTGGCTCTGGTTTTCCCTGGAGAAATCGGGTTCATTATGCAGCTCTACGTAATGGCATTTTTGTGTGTCTATAGAAAATTAGTATACGAGACAGCTGGAATTTCCTCATCTAAATGGGAATATCAAGATCAGTTTTGGTCAGGGCTTGTGATTGGAGAGGGGAGCTATCTAGTGAGCATGTTTTCATGAAAGTCAGGAACTGTTTTGCAGAAGTAAGACTCGTGAAAAATGGATTGCATTTTTGGTCTTTGGACTTGGCTCTTGACTTGGCCCAGATATAGAGGTGATCATGAGGGCAGTTATGTACTGCCACATTCTCACCCTGACCCCAAACCTCCATTGCACCCCTGACTGTCTTAGAAAGAGCTTCAAGTTCTCTCCTCATTAAGAAACCCCCTCTCACTTCTTATTCCAGGAGAGCATCTATCTTGTCTGGCAAGCCAAGCAGTACCTTCCCAGCACATTTGCAGGCAGCCAGATGAGCCTGATGAGGTTTGTGGTGTGGATCTGTTTTTTCAGATTTTGGGTTTGGGTTTTTTTTAATTTGTTTGTTCTTTTTGGTTTTGTTTGTTTTGTTTCATTTTGGCTTTGTTTGTTTTTGTTTTTTGGTTTTGGTTGTTTTTTGTTTGCTTGTTTGTTGGTTGGTTTTTTTCAGGGTTTTTTTTGGAGGTTCTGTTTTTTTAAAATTTCAGCACAGTATGCAAACAATATATTTCTGCAGAACAGAGCCTCTGCAGAACAGAGGGTTCTCAGAGCACTGGAAACCGCTTTCAGGAAAATGCTAACTTACAACAAACTTCGTTCCAATAAAGCAAAAGGCTGTCTTTCTTTGGACCTTCATTGCTGCCATTGTGAAATCTAGTTTCCCTGAGTTTTCATCCTTCCCATGTCCATTTAACCCATATGCCTGCCCTTAACCCTGGTGGTGGTGCTAGTTTGCAGAATAAGTCATTTCAGCTGAGGAAAAACACAAGCAAGAGACTCCAAAAATAAATGTTTAAAAGTGCATTGTTTGTTCTGGAGCTCCAGTCCTTTCAGTGGCAGCACTTGGGGTGACCTGCATTAGACAGCCCTCGCACAGAGCACTACAAAAGCAGCACTCACTGTGGGTTTGCTGCCCTGTCATCTTCTCCTTCAGTGAATTCAGACACCATGCAGTACCACATACCCAGCACAGATAGTGTCACTAGCACAGCAACTGGTGGCTGAATCATAATGAAACTATGAAGAGGAAACCTGTCACAAGCTGAAGGAAACACTTGATTTCAGTGGAGTGTTTAATCTCCATACAAGGGCTGACATTAAGAATGCTGGTGAGAGAATTAACTTGTGCCCTGGTCACTAAATGTAGCTTTTTATGCAGTTATTTACTGCATAAAAAGTTGATGGTTCTGTTGCCATGGGAAATAGGAATACTTGCCATGACAACTGCAGCAGAATGTGGCACATAATCCACTTCACACAGAGCATCTTCCAAAGCAACCGCTCCCATTCATACATCCTACAAAATTCTGTGTCCTTGAGAGCAATTCAGTGTGTGTTTTTCAGGCACAGTGGTTAATGTGCACATTACCGTGGCATATTTCCTTGTGTCTAATACTACTTATCACTTGGTTCTTACATATCTCTTTCAGTAATACATCTGAAAGCACTTTGCAAAGGTAATCTCTACAAAAACTTCTCTGTTTATCTTACAGATGAGCAATTCAGGCAAAAAAAAAATTAAAAAAAATAAATCACATGAGTCCCCACAGAACAGCAGGATCAGGACTGGTGTTTGGACCCACATCACTTGGGCCAGTGACAGGAGCATGGCTCTCATTGCAAGAAGGTGGGATGAACTCTGCAGCCAAAATCTGCACCATCAGGGCAGAGTAGCTGCTGGGGAAAACTTCAGTGAGCCCAGGGCATCTGTGCCTCTGATCAGACAGCAACTACATGCCACAGTGATCTCCTTGAGCCCTGGTTTGGGGTGCACCTGGGTGGCTGCATGACTGCTGGACACTGTAGGCAGTTTGGGCATGGAGAGCACTCCCGTGCCAGCCAGAGCACTGCAGAGAAAGGACTGTGCTCCCTGTAGCATTTTGCTCCAGAAAATGCTTCTGAAAACACCTTTCCCCATCCACACAGTGGAGCTGTGCATGCTGCTGCTGATCAGAGCTGTGCACACTAAAATAAAGCACACACTGTCTTTGCTGAGTTCATCCTGGTCAACTCGCAGCTCCAAGCACCCTGCAAACCTTCACTGCCCTTTGGCAGATGGGCTTCTTCACGCCAGACCTTGTGCTGCTCCCCAATAGGCACAGCTGGTGACACAGGGCGAGCAAACCCCACCAGTTTGGGTGGCCAGGCTGCACTTATTTATCCTAAGAGCTCATTGAAGCCCTGCCATGCCTGGTCCACTAGTGGAGCGTGGAGTTTTCTAAAATTATTTGCCTTGAAGTAATTTCTGGAGGGGAAAAAAAAGGAAAAACAACAAATTGTGATCAAGAGTTATGAGTAATCTGGAACACCCAGAATGTGCTTGGAGTAAATATGTGACTGAGAAAACTATTACCAACCCAGACGACAATTATTCTGGCTATTTACCTCTTAACCTTGCCAGACACGTTCAAAAGTGCATAATAAGTGACATCTCTCCTTTATCACAAGATTTAGCCTAGAGGGAAACTCTCTCTTTGAGTTACCTACGTTAACGATGTTGCTTTTGGCTTTGGATCCATTTCCCTGCTTTAAAAAACAGCACTGACAACTTTTTTCCACCGTTTAATTTGTGTAGTCACAGTAATTAAATATGAATCTTCAAATATTGCTTGACATGTTGCAGATTTATCATCAGTGAAACAGTCTTCTGCCCATTTTCATAATTATTGCTGTTGAGATCAAAATGGTTATGTGCTGAAAGACTGACAATTTTCTCCTTCTAGTTAAGTTCTCAGTTGTTTGCCCTTTTGGCAGTGCTGCATAGAAGTTATGTTTCATAATTAAATTAATTTCCATTCGCATATGGAGGCAATAGTTTCCTTTCCAACTTTTTTTTTTTTTAATTTTACTTGAAATTGTTTCTTAAAATATGGACTCCAATGTGTACTGCAAGAAGCCAACATATCCTTTAATAGCATCTTAGGCAACACTGCTCATGTGCAGCCCTGAATGAGTAACATGACCATATAAATCACCTGGATATTTCAGTTGGTTATGGTGGCCTTGATGGCCAAGAAAGTTTTGCCTGATTGGTGACTCTAGCCCTCCCTGCTTGCGTGGGAGGCAGATTTTGCAAAGAATTAACAGTGACTTCAGGCCTTTGTTCAGTTGAAGGGTTGGGTTTTTTCCATCTCCACGTGGAGCACTTTTACATAATGGCTGCCACCAGCTCTGTGTATTTTCTTCAACTTGTATTCCCTGGAGAGACCAGCTTTGCACTAAAGAGGAAAGACGACAGAAGTACTTTTGGGCAACCATAAACCCTGGCAGGAGCAGCCTGTGTGATTTCCATGCCTCAGAAAGTGCTGGGTGAAGTGTTCTCTATCCCATCTCCCCAAGCAGGTGGCTGACTATGTTACCTGTCCATCAGTCATACTGTCACACAAGCTGTTCTCAGTCTCTGCCTAACTGTTCATGCATTTGTATCTGCTCAGAAACCCTTCTGGCTGTGTTCTCCTCAGTAAATAAATATCTAGCTTCTTGTGAAAAAAGCCTTATCAGATTGAAGAAGCCTCTTCAGAATCATTGAGGTATGAGAAATAGTACAAAAAAAGCTGCAGGCAAGCTGAAATGCTTAAAGTGGTAAGAAGCCCCAGTGATTTTTTTCACTAAAAATCAGTATTTCATTCTAGGGGCCAGATGACACTTTCATCTATAAAGGTGAGAAAGGAACAGGCTGTTCCTGTTGCATGTGCCTTTCATTAACCCTCAGCAAGCACACTCTGTGTCTCACCACCTCCCTGATTCTGGGTGCTCCCAGGTGGGGTGCTGCATGGGCACTGCTGTAGCTGCTCAGTGCCTCTGGTGACAGTGCTGAGAGCTCAGGGGCCTCAGTGTTGGGACCAAAGGAGAAGATAAATTAAAAACATGATCTTCATGTTAGGAGGGAACAAGGAGTTTTTCACAGCCATGATTAAGCCCAAGCTTTTTAGTTCTTGCCTGTGTATGCCTGGGACTCACTGCTGGTGCCTGGATGAAGCAAAAGCTCTCCTGATTCACTCAGGCCTGCAGCTCCTGCCCTCCTGGTGGGAAGATGCAGCACATGGTCTCATGCAGCTCCTGAACTTCTCAGCACATGTCTGAGGGTTTCATCACAGCTCCTAAGAGCTAGGAGAGCATTTCTTCATTTCACAGAAGTCAGATCAGTCCTTTTTGAAAAGCAGCTTTCATCACAGATTAGTGACTGTGAGAGTACAGCTTTGGATGGGTTTTTTAAAATCTTCATACTCAGTACAGTTTAGAGTTCACAGCTGCTGGTGAAGATGGGCAAACCTCAACTTTTCAACGGTTTTCCTCTAAAAGAAGGACTTACATTTTGAGGTGCTGAACCAATTGACTTCGTAATTTCCTGCTAGTCACAGGCAAAACCCATTGTCCACATGAACATCAGGTGCTTTGCTATCACTGATCAAAACACACAGGGGCCAGGGAGCAGTGAAATGATCTCCGAGGAACATCTCCTCCTCCTCCTCCCTTCATGAAGGCCTGGAGAGGTCCCTGTGCACGGCCAACATTCAGCTGCATGTTTCTATTTCAGGTCTCACTGCTGGAGCTGGCTGGAGCAGTTGATCAGCTTACCTACTGTCTTGCCAGGATCAGGGCTTGAATGAGGGCAAGCTGGCTGTGACCCAACCCAGATAAGTCTGAGGTTGTGCTGACAGGTTGGGGAAGAGAGGGAGCTGGGAGAACTTCTGCTCTCTATGACAATAGCTTGCATTTTACTGTTCAGATTTCCACACCCAGAGACCTTAGTATACTGGCTTCTGCCCATCAATTAATTATAAGAAGAATGAAAGATGGTCTGTTTGCTTTTTGTTGGGCTGCTTTTCTGGACCAGAAGGTGGAGCCCATTCTTTTGAACATGGGTCTTTCCAAGTCATCTAGAGAGTGGATTTCAAAAGCTGCCCCTTTACCAGGAGCTATGCAAGCTTTTCTCTGTCCAGGCCAAAGCAGGGTTTGGTGTGCAGTTTCCCCTGCCCACAGTGGCTGCAGCATTGACACCCTGCACAGTAAACAGAAAGAAGATGTAAAGCATTTGCATCCTGGGTAGTGGGTGCTGGAAATGTGGGTATCCACAGGACAGATTCTTCATCCTGAGGCTGGCTGGCAGAGCCGAGGCATCCCAGATAGTGCTTATTGTCATCCTTGGAAGAATAATTTCCTCTTTTATGTAGCTTTTCTGCTCTTCACAGCTACAAAGGGATGGCCCTTTCAGCAGGGTCTCTTGTGATGGAACAAGGGGTAAGGGCTTTAAATGAAGAAATGTTGATTTAGACTACAATTCTGTTACCAAAAGGGGTGTGGAAATACTGACAGGTTTCCCAGAGAGGTGGTGGATGCCCTGCCCCCAGGAACATTCAGGGTCAGGTTGGACAGGGCTCTGAGCAAACTCATCTAGTTGGAGATGTCCCTGTTCAGTACAGGGGAGTTGGACCAGATGACCTTTAAAAGTCTTCTCCAACCCAAACTATTCTGTGATTCAATGACCCTGTGACTTAATGCCTCTGTATCGTGCCCTTTCCTCACTCAGACGAGTGGAAGCAAATGAGCATTTTGCTCGACCTGACAAATAAGAGCCCAGACACAAATGTTAGAAACAAATGTGGAATTTTTCACAGAACAAAACTGCCTGGGTGGGACTCAGCCTCTCATGGTGGCTCATTTCAACACAACCTCTAAAGCCGAAAAGAGTTGCCTTGGAGAGTGTTTTGGAGTAATATGCACTGTGGCCCAGTAAAGATGAACTTTGCATAAGTCTGACACTTGTAAAAATAAGGCTGAATAAACAGGCAGTATTTTTTACTACAAAAATTGCATTGCTTACGCTTTCCAGAGGGTGAGGTGTCTTTTCATTCATGAAGTCTGGTGGGGAGGAACTTAATCACATTTTCTTAAAATCCTCTCTGAATGGTAATAGGAGGGACCTTTGCTTTTGTGTCCTCATAAAACATATAATGGGCAAAATTTTAAAGGGAAATAAATATTTGTGAATATCAATCCTCTTCTGGGAGAGATAACTGTGTGCTGTGAAGGACAGTCTCTCTCTTAGGCTCCCCTGCATGTTGGAGCACTGGATTTTATTTTTTGGGACTGCAGGGCCTGAGCTGTATTTTAAGATTAACTTGGAAGGTATCACCAAGGTTTTCAGCCAGGTACGTGTATGACTGCATTTTATGTGCAATTTAAAATGGGAGTAAGTAGAGCTATATCCTCCAACTGAACAAAAAGATAACAGAAATCTTCAGGCAGAATTCTCTTCTTACATCTACCTATGCTGCACACAGTGATGGCAAAGAACAGCATCTTCTGTGCAGGGAGAAAGGAGCTTGAAAACAGATGCCCAAAGCACATATCTTAGATGAATATATTTAGCCTAGAAGTGTTTCAGACTGAGAAGTGATCATGCAAAACACATTTTCCTTGCCAGTATTATTTTAGTAAATAAGGAAGAAAATTGTATCCTACTTGCTATCATAGATAATCTGGTTAAAGTGAGGATGAAGGTGTAGCCTTGAGTGTGCATTCATAAGAGGTACCATGACATGTAGTGTACTCTAACTTTTAGATCTTAATTCCTGGTTTGATGGTTAATCAACTGAGCAGAGCTTTCAGTGTTAATCCGTTTCGGGGCAAAGGAACAGCTGAACTCCAGGAGTTTGAAACTTCTTCAGTTAGTTACTCAGGTGGAATTTTCAGTGAAAATTATCAGGTGCTAATTTTCAGTGAAAGGTGATACACTAAACTTCAGAGGGCTTCAGAGGGCTCAGGAACTTCTGCTGCTAAACATCCCTTCTCCAAAGCCAGGAGCCCACCTGCAAAACCAGACCACTTTCATGCCAGGAGGACTGGAGCTGCATTTCCTTTCCCCTTTCCAGGGCTCTGGGGGTCTCCATCTCCCTGTGTCTGATGAGTCAAACTTGCTCCCCAGTTCCACTGAGAAAAAAGGATTGTGCTGCATGGGGAAATCCTGCCTCCCTGGGTATCCCTGCTCAGACCCGGCCTCTGCCACAGGCAGGTGTCCCTGCCCAGGGGTGGCACTTCCCTTGCTCCATACCCTGAGCTGGTTCCCAAACCTGGCTGGCTGCAGCTGCCCCCTGAAGCCTGTGGCACAGCATCTGCTGTGTGCAGAGTGCCAGGAGGGAAAGGGTTTGCTTCATGCCAGAAAGCCACTTGTTTTTACAGGCCTTTAAGGTATGGTGTGCAGCTGGGGTTTGCAGTGCCACAAGGCAGTTGAAGAGTTTGTGTTCGGACAGATCTGTAACTGCACAGAAGACATCATGATGAAACAGCAGGGTGAGGGACTGTGGACAAACCACCACATGAGCCATGAGAGCAAGTGGCTGCCAGCTTTACATATTACAATATATCACTTACTGACAGGCAAAACTTCCCTCCCAGGGCCACTTATTTATTCTCTAGGATAAACTCCTGCCCTCCATGAGGATCCTGTAAACATTTCCGGGGTGGGGAAGCAGACAGCAGGAAGACAACGATGACACAATGTAATGAAAACAATTTAGGGATTGCTTAGCACGGAGTGAAGAACACAAGAACTCAGCAAGTTTGAAACACCACTGTAATAACAAAGAACACAAGTCAGAGGAGTCTTTTCCTTGTGGTATCACTGCAAAAAAACTGCCTGTCTCTCATATTAAAGTCAGTTTTGCACTGGGAATAGCCACTGGCAGGATGACAGTCTACACTTTGCTCCTTAATCTTATTGGCACATTTAGTTGGCCAGGGTTTGATTAATACCTATTTATAGCTGCAATCATGAAGGATGTGAAAGTTCTAAGAATGACTTGCAAAGTCTAGATCCACGAGATTTCTTCTCATTTTTTGCTGTCCAAAATTTCTTTTGGAGCCTTCAAATATCTCTGACGTCTCCAGGAAATTTGGAGGTAGGATGGCTCCATAAATGCATTGGGAAATCCTACTTAGTAATGGACAAACCTGAATCAATGTGTCCTCCCAGCTCCTCTGGGATGGGTTAGGCAGCAGAGGCAGAAGTTGCTCAACCCCTGGATTGCCTGGCTGCAGCACTGCCCGAGTCCAGCATGAGGGAGGTGGCTGTTTGTGCCTGTGTCATGGGGGAAGTGTCCACTCTGAATCAAATATAAAAACTCTTTCTCAGCACTCCTGGGACACACATGGTGATGACTGTGCCTGGTGGCTTCAGCTTGGGAAGTGGGTGGGACAAGCCCAGGAAGGGGCTGGCCCAGAAGAGCCCTTGCAGCATGTGTGGTGTAACACGACCCCTCTCTTCTCCCCCGTCCCTCTGACTCCAGCTGTGCATCCTGGTGTCTGATAGCAGCTGTTTCTTCAATAATAAAGCACATACAAGTAGCCTGCTGAAGGTGGATGGGACTAATGGGGGCCCACATACACTAGCCCTATGCACAGAAAAAAATGAAGCTGGTTCTACCAAGCAGCAGAGGTTACAGTCTGAATAATTCATGTAACTACAGTGCATTTCTACCTTGACATGGATTTCAAGCAGAAGTAAGTAATGTTTTGAAAGGCCTTAATGACAGGGGAGTTTGGGTTCTCTCTGTAAATCACAAGGGGCTGCATCCTTCAGAGGACAGGGTTGTATGTGCTTCTGAAGAAAGAAAATTGTTGTTTTTTTGGAAATGTCACACATTACTTTCGCTTTTTCAAGCACACTGAGATAGAGCCAGAGAAAGTACTAGCTAGAAGGAAAAGTATGACTCTGTTGGATAACTGTATGACCAATAGGATCTCCATAAACAGTTATTCAGATATGCCCTGTTCACAACTATCACCAACTAATTGCAACATGACTATAAGATCACCAGGGTTGTATTGACATGTGAGGAAGTGATTATGAACACAGAGCTTCCTCAGAAGCAAGGACTGCCCCACTTTTCACAATGATGTTGCAGAACAGAAATCTCTGCGGAGCTCTAATGGGCTGCAGGGGTGAGCTGACAATAAGCACTCTTTAATTAAGCTCTTTGAGAAAGTCAGGCTCCCACTGGGCTTGTTGTGAGAGCAGCAAAGCTCCTGATTTATAGCAATTCAATGCCCAAGCTTCCTAATACTGATGTAGGACACCAAATCACCAAGACTTCTGCAGTGTAATTAAAGGCAGGATGTGCTCCTGGCTGGCATATCCCAGCTCTGGATGGGAATGCAGTCAGGGGTATTCCTGGAGTTTGTCCTGTAGCTTACATGGTCTATGCTATACAATAGGTTGCACTGGTGATGATAAAAGCTCATTCACTTAGGGGGAAAAAAGTAGTGATGGGGTGATAATTCAGGATCTTCCAAGTTCTGACCACAAACTTGCTGCAAAGTTTTGAGAAGTCCAAAGTTTCTCTTTTCCTCTTTTAAATCAAGTGGAAAAAAATAACTAAGCCCAAATGGCATGCAGGGGTTAATCAGTTATGGCCTGATTTTCAGAAATGCTAAGGAAATTTCAGCTTATTCTTGGCACTCTTCATCTTTGAAAAACAAGGCCAAAGAGTGTTATATTTCTTGCAGCATTTCTTTATGAAGAGACTATTGCCCTTACAAGCTAAATCTACCTTGGCCATCTCATCAGGGCTCTAGGCATTGATGCAGCACATACAATGTCTGCAGTAGCTCCTCGCTGAGCCAGTGCTCGAGCACACACAGAGCATGAGCTGTGCTTGTGTGGCCCGTGGCTGCTGGCCACCCCACTGTCCTTATCTGGAGGTACCTGAGGAGGGGCTGCCAGTGTCTCTGGCTGGAGAACATTTGGGCTGGCCACCAGCACATCAAAAAGTCTGTCTGCACTTGGAACTGCCCTGCACAGGAGGATCTGATCTCTGATCTGTGCAAATTGATTTGAGAACTCCGACTTCCAGATGCTGACTCTCATAATGCCTTTATGTGCTAAACAGGAGGAGCCCCTACTCAGAAATGTTCCTTGTAGGGAATATCAGCACTTTCTGCAGTCAAATCAGCCCTAAGCCTCTTCTTTGGCAAGTGCAGCTGGTGGAAGTTGCTGACACTTCACCAACCTATGCATTTCCCAATCCCTCTGTCACTCTTGCTCCTCTGCAGACTTTCATCATGCTTCTCAAATTGAAGGCTTGTATGAACAGAAGTAATATCACTTAATATCCCTGACTGTAGTGCTTCTAACTAATGCACTGTGACTATTTAACTGTGACTCTTAAGGTCTCATCCCGAGTCATAATTTTCAGTCCTGTGAGTTTGCCTTGCCATCTGTGTCTTTTGATGCATGATTCTCTGTCACCCTGCACCCATGTGCTTGCAATAGGCAGCTATTCCCTATGTATTACCTTACAGGGCTAAATAAAAACAGAAAAAAAATAACTGCACAATTTGAATCAGCATTACACTTGCTTTCCCACCAGAAAAAAAATTGTCAACATTAAAAAAAAAATTAATTAATTATTCTCTTTTGGTGCAAAAATACCACAGTAAAGAAAATGCCAACAAGAAAATCGAGGTACAATTATAACCCTCAAGGTCACAACAGTTCTGTGGCCAGTGGGACTCTTGTGGGTGAAGTTACTCCCTGTGCAGAGGCAAATCTGAGGCCTTTGTCACAAAATTTCATCAAAAATAGGTTCTCAGCAGCAGCTAGGTTGCTCTTTTACTCAGGATTGAATTTCAGTCTGTGTGCATATCAGATGAGTAAGATTTGGTTCAATGAAAGAGTCTGAAGGGAAATTTTTTTTCAAGCTGTGTGATGTGCAAAAACACTCAACCCATCAAGAAGAAAGACATGAAAAAAACAATAGATACCAGAAGCATAAAGGAGGAATAAAGACATCCTTTGGGATGAGGCAATGGAACACGTGTGGGTGGAAGAGCACACAGGAGAAATATGGAAAGTATTCAAAGAGAAATTACTGTATACCAAATGGTTATGTGTGCCATTGAGCTATAAATACTTCAGGACTGGAGACAAGGGTAAAATTTATACAAGAAAGTGGAAAAAATCATCTGATGTAAGGTAAAGCTCTCTAAAAGCATAGGGAAATTGAAAAATTTGAGGTGGAAAATGGAAAGAAAGACCCGATAATGATGTGAAGAGAGCAGGACCAAAACCACATTTGGTTCTTACATGTATGGGTGTGTGTTTACTAAAACCTTACTGTTTGCAACCATGTTGTCACTGTGAAAGAGTATTTCAGAAGCAGCTGCATCACAAAAGCACAGACACCCTTCAGACCTACCCTGGCAACACCTCCTGGTCATCCTGCCCACCTCCCATTGCTTGCTGGAGGCACCAGTGCCCCCAGCACCATCCCACACTCCACACTGCTGTGGGTCCTGCTGCTGCTCCTGCTGCTGCTCTCTTCTGTATGTATGGCATCAGAGGGGCCCAGGGCCTCCATGTCCCTGAGAGCAAGCACAGCTACAAATCACACCCCCAGTGCCTCCATGTGCCTGAGACCAAGCACAGCTACAAATCACACCCCCAGTGCCTCCATGTGCCTGAGACCAAGCACAGCTACAAAATCACACCCCCAGTGCCTCCATGTCCCTGAGAGCAAGCACAGCTACAAATCACACCCCCAGTGCCTCCATGTGCCTGAGAGCAAGCACAGCTACAAATCACACCCCCAGTGCCAAGGCTGGGTCTTAGAATCATCATTGCTGACTGCACACATTTCTGTTTGCCCAGCAGCAAATACCTGTCTATTGACCCTTATAAGTAGGAACTTTATGTCCCCAGGTGATGGATGTGAGTATACAAATAAAGTGTTGCAAGTCCTGTAACTGTCACAACACACTGAGAACCACATACAAGACCTATGCCCAGACGTGTGAATAACTTCCAGCAAGGGTAATCATCCTTTACCTCAAGGAATTCAGGCTCCCCAGGGCAGGATTCATCTCAACCAAACTGAATTATTTAAGAACTCAATGCTTACTCCCAGTTAATTGTGCTGGCTTGTTTCTAGAAACAATGGAGGGAGAATGGCTCCTTCAGAGGCTTTGACTCAGAGGCACGAACATTGCATGCAACTTCTCTTGTCATAGCAGTTTGTTGGGTAAGGCACACGAGGCTGCCTGGTGACTTCAACCTCATTGCAGGAAATTCTGTTTTCTGGAAATGGTTGTGCTGTTGTAATATTTTGGGGAGGTGTGTCAAGAGCTGAGAAGGAATATTTTACAGAAGGGGTTGAAATGTACCTTCAAAACCCCTTGAACCTACCACAAGCAGCTGTACACTGAGGCCCTGTGAAAGTTCATCCCAAAAAGAGACACTTTCCCATCACTGTCCCTTCACCTTGGGCAAGTACATCACACTCTGTTTAGCCATGCAGGCTCTCTGGGTGAGACCAGCCCCTTGTAGAAGGAGCTGCAGCCACACATGCAGCCGTGCCTCGCCCTGAGCAGCCGGCAGGCGAAAGCTGAGCTTGGCTCCCCGCTCTCTCCTCTGTCCTACTTGCTCTGCTGTGATTACATAAGCAGCATTTGCCTGGCTCCTACTTTCTCGTTTCCTTTGCTTGTTTTCTGATTTTTAGGACACTCTTTTGCTCGAGTTACACTGACCTCTTTTGTGAGAGAGGGTACGATATTTTCTGACTTAAGCCTCTTATCTTTAATAACCCGGCACATTTACTGTCCAAGTCGATAGTTAGACTTGGGAATTCTTTTAATTAGAAAAGCAACCACTCTAATCAATAGTGGAATCTGAAAGCCCCATGTAACAGAAAAGGAGCTGTGCAGAAATCTGGACCATCCGCAAGCAAGACAGACACCCACAACAAGTATCACATTCATTTTCTCCTTTTCATTCAGCAGTGGAAAATATGTGAACATATTGCAGGGCACCCAAATGACCCTAAACACAGTCATCTGTGAGAAGTTCTGCTTTAGTTATAGTGAAATAAAAAAATGACAGCATCATTAAAAAAACCTGGGTGCCAATTAATAACTTCCACAATTCTCTCTCTGCTCTGGCCACTGTGGTTAAACCATGCAGCTGTGGGAGACTGTCAGTAGCACAGTGGCTTATCTGCCTTGGCTAGGAGCTTATCAAACACAAGCTGAGGGTTTCCTTCTCAGATGTGTGGCACAGGTGGCAGCTGATGCAATGGCACAGATAGCCAAACTCCCAGCCCAACCAGCTGGCATGGAGATGGATTTTCTCTTTAAATCATGACACGTCCAGGTTAATTCAAAAGCTATTTTATCCAGGATGTAAAAAAACTTGTAATGTGGAGGGCAGGGTGATGTGAACAAGGAAGCAGAAGACACATAGTGAAGGGACATAGGAGAGTAATGAGTTAAACCAGAAGGTAACAAAATGCACAATCTTGGTCCAGGGGTCCCCTCCTCACCCTGCACAGGGACACAGCACGTGAGGGCACACGGGTTGCTCTCTGTGTGTAACTTAGCTACATGTTAGGATACTAGAGGATTGCTGTAAAATCTACTTGCCATAGGCTGCTATGGAAAAAAAATCTGTTCCCCCAACTTTAAGCTAAGCAGCTGCCAGGCTCCTGACTGGCAAGGCTGAAGACAACCCCTGGGATTTTGCTTGCAAGCCCTTACAGAGGATGGCACTGGTTAGTGAGTGCTGTGACCCTTCTGCACCTAGCCCAGCATAATGGTGCTTCTCTGCTCAAACAGAATGGAAGATTAATCAGATGTTAAAAATTACTATTCAAAAGATATTCTGTGACATAAATACCCAGACTGACAGCAGAGCATTCAGCAACATGTCCGAATCATTTTCCTCTTCAGGAGAGGAACAGAAACCGCTTCTCAAACAAATGAGAAAAGGACTTTTGTTTTGCTTTGTTGCAAAGGAGAATCAACTGATGATAGCAGACATTTAAAAAACAACCCCATGCTTAATTATAATCTTTCTGGAGCAACCAGGACGGCTTCAGATTATTTTACATAACTGTGTTAAATCCCCCCTGAGAATTATTCGCCTCCTACACTCCAGGGTGCCTGAGCTTAAAAGATGGCCAGTTATTTAACAGGCTTGTCAGTAGCTTAAAAAATGTACCAGCACTTGCTGCAAAACAACAATTGCAAGTGGGTTTATTTCATTATCTTCACAGACCCTCCACAATGGGCAGGAAATTGTTCTTTGATGCTGCATTTTATCTTGAAATGCGTATTGCACTTGTGTGTTTAAATGGTAATGAATATATATATATATATATATGTATGGCCAAAGGTGCGAGTACTCTTTTTTGAGCAGTAGCAGCCTTGCAAAACTTTACTAGTCAGCTTGTATAAAGACAACATGTTTTTCTTCTGTAATTTGGAAAAGGAAGAAACATCTTATTTTCCTGCCTTGCCTTCCTAGAAAAAGAGAAGCCATTTGACTAATGAATAGCCTAGTATTTTGTTGGTGACTTAAAAATGCAACTGGGAAAGGGGACATGATTCAGCCCAGCTGAATGCTGTGATCATTCCTTCTTGGGTTACATTTATTTGATTTTTGGTAGTTAAGATATGTTCTTAACCACAATTCTCTATGTTCACATAACATAAATTATGAAGTGAGGAAAATATAACATAAATAACAAGGTGAGGAAAGAATTGAATTCCTGTTCATGAACTTTTAAGCCCGGTAATTTCAAAGGAGTTTGCATGCAGACCTTTGTACCTCTCAAAGGTACAAAGAGGACAAGACTGTTGCTGGGCTTCAGCAGGCAGAAGGACAATTTGTGTCCCTCTTCTGGGCTGTCTTTTCAGAGTGGAGACAGGTCTTCAGGCAGGTAGGTGAAAGAATTAAACAGTGTGTGGGCTTCAGCATATCCCTGGTACTCACTGTCATAGAGACAAGAAATGAGTACACTGGTAACATCTTAATTCTTATTTCCCTCTAATGGTCTGGCAGCAAAGTACATCTTCTGTTAATCAAGTTCTCAGTGAGTTATACTGGGATAAAAGTGCATATTAGCTGCAACCATGAAGATGAAAGAAGTCTCAAGTGAGATTCAGCAGATTTTTCTCAGCTGCTGATAGTAACAACCAACTCAAATGTCCCATGGAGTTGTAAATGGGAGCAGAAGCCATTCCTGAGCATCTCTGTGCCACCTCCTACACCCTTGGGACTGCACCTATGAAGGCTCTAGAAGCCTTTTCTATTATTATTTTTGATGGTTAATCCATCTGAGGGCTGGATGAGTGGCATCATGCTGACAGCAGGCAGCCATCCCTGAGAGCAGGTGTCCTTTGGAGGGACACCCGAACTCTGCCAGCATTGACTCCAAGGTCAGGAGCCTTTTAATTATAACCATAACTTTGACTACTTCTGGCAATGGGAGAGCTGTAAGGACTGACTTATATCACTGCCGGGCTCAGGGTTAAATCTCATGCTGGGAAATTCAGAGGAAGGTCCCTCTGTGTCTCATGGATCCAGTCCCTTCTGCCAGCCACTTGCACCCAGTAAATCCTATCCTGCTCTTGCACAGAGTAGCTGGGACAGGTCAGGGAATGGGAGGAGGATGCACTTTGTGGATTCAGTGTTCTCTGTGCCCTGGCACCACATTTTATGTGTTCATGTCAGGGCAGAAGGGAAAATACAGCCCTGAACCTGATGACTGTAATTCTTACAATCAGGGACTTATGTGAAACCTTCAGCACTGAAACCAAAACCAAACAATAAGCTGGTCACTAGGCAAAAAAACAACCTCCTGCAAACTGCCAGAAGGGAGTGCAGATCTCAATGACCATTTACAAACTGACTGAGAAGGACAGAACTCATCATGTCCCAGGCAAGCCTGGACTACACGCAGTCAGCATCCCCCAGCAGCAGATGGACTCCAGTGCTTAGCAAAAGGGGTTTTGAGCAGCTGATGCAAACCCAGCTGTATGGGAACCTGCAGAGTCACAGCTGCTTTCACCAGTCCCTCAGCCCTGCAGCACTGCAGAGCAGTGCCATGCCTCCCTTCATGCTTGGTTGAAGCTGTTCAAGAGGATGTGCCAAAACATGGATCTCTAAGCTCAGAAGGGAAAGGGTACAAGCAGAGTTCAAGCTGACAGAGACTATGCCACAACAGCTGAGATGAGCACCAAGATGAATGGAAGATGGGATGGAGCCAGAGCAGCCCTGCAGTGGGCAGAGAAGCAGGCAGTGGCTAAAACACAGCTGGTTTCTCATGACACCTCTCTGCAGAGCTGGAGATGGCAGCAGTGGGCAGGAGACTGTGCTGGCTCAGATGGATGGATGAGCAGCACAGAGGGACTGATCAAGGCAGCACTGGGACCTTGGGCCATGCCAGTGTCCAGTCCCCATGTCTCTCTGCATCCTGACCCATCCCATGTACTGTGGGCTGTGTCCGACTCTGGGCCCCTGTTGTACTGCCCACTTGCTCAGTCTCTTGGGGTTATGAGGTAGGAAAGAGGAACTCTCCTTCCCTCTCTCTCTTTTTCTGTATCTGTAAAAAATTTCTTCTGAAATAATGTAAACAACCTCATCTAGAAACAAGAAACTCAAGTTTTCCGAGAACACTTAGGAGAGACTGATTTTGTGTTGCTGAGGGTGTAAATTTGGGCTTTGTGACTTCAGCAGAACTATTTTGAATTTTCCCCATATAATGAAGCTGGGAATTTTTGAATACAAATAGAAAATACAACAATTGATATTAAATGCCTTCAATCCCATTTTAATGAGCACTGTATATTTCAGAGCTGGGATAACTGCCCTCACTCTCTGCAGTTAGTATAAAAGCTACATCACTACCCACTATTATTGTATGTCAAAACTGACACAAAAGTACAAAACTTCATCATAATTGGTGTAAAGAAAGTTACAAGTACATAGCTGATGAACTGATCTTATTCAGCCTCTGGGTTTGCCACTTATTCTATTCAGGGGAATAAACATACACCATTTACACTTGCAAGTACATTATGTCCTTACTTCCCCATAAGTCAGTCCCAGTAGGGAGCACTGCAATTGAGCTGCCAAAAAGAAAACTTTGGAAAAAGTCAAAACAGACAATTTCAAAGCTTGAGTATATTAAAAATCGACTTTGTCAGTGTGACAGATTTGTGTTCTATAAATCAGGCCTCAAACCAGCTTTTTAAAATATAATGGAACAGTCCCAATTTCCAGTGGCAGCTCAGTGAGCAGGGCTGGGGGGGTACCACACCAGAGCACTGCAAAGAACAGCCCTGCAGCTGCCCCCTGCAAGAACAACATCACTGCCACAGTACCTGCCTCACCCACCACAGGGAGAAACCTGCAGCCAGGCTAGTGAGGAAATTCAAACTCTGTTCTCTAAGTTCTCACAAGGAATTTCAGCAACATTCCCAAAACTGCCCCGGCTGGTGAGCAGCATGTGGCCAGACCATGTCTTGGGTTTGAAATGGAGGAGACAATCCATCCTGTAAGTGGCTGGGTTGTCTCCTCTTTTGTCTGTGGTCACCTGGCAGGGATGACCCAAGGAAGCCTGCAAAGGGATCCTCCCTTGGGGCACTGGCCCAGAGCCAGAGTGAGGAGAGGCTTTGGGCATCTGCTGTGCCAAGCCTGAGAGGATCATCAGCCCAGGGCTGCATCCTCTTACTTCCCTGCTCAGTAACAAAGACACAAAATCCACTCAAAGCACATAGTCTATATGCTAATTTAAGTGTCCACCTATAGATCACGGGTACCCAAAGTGTCTCCATTGACTGGACACTAAAGACTGAAACACAAAGTGTGTAGCAGGCGCTGGAGTTCATCTGGTGGCATGAAGGCTGTTTAAATAAGTGCCAAGGAGAAAGGACTTTCAAAGGATCTCCTAAAATTATCCTCAGGAGAACCAACTGAGATGAACCAAGCTGCCTGAGGTGATTTCCATAGCAGAGAAGGAGCACCATCCCTTCCTCAGCACAACCAACTGCACACCTGAAAATAAAGGTGAAATGTTCTTGAGCACTAGGCAAGTAGTTAGGGTCAGGTAAGGGAGGGTTAGGCTAAGCAGGGTGCACTTTCCACTGAAAATAATATACTTAATATTTGTGTAACTTAAACTTTGCTCCTGTTCAATGGACCGTAGAAATTAAAGAGTAGAAAAACCCCAAAACTAAACCTGCATCAAGCCATTTATGCTTCCTCTGTTCAGCATGGGGTAGAGTCTTAAAAAAGAAAGATTAATGTGTGGAAATGGAAAAACCACGTATAGAAAAATGCAAATAAGCAGTGGGACCGCCGAGCCAAATCAGGGGCTGAATTGTGACCCTGAGACAAATGGATAGGGCAGCTTTTTTTTGGATTGTCAGTAATCAACCTGTGTGTCAACTAAACTTTTCCAGTGGTGAGTAAAGAAATAAGAAAGGCCAGAGAGGGAGGGAACCTCCCAGGCTGCAAACATCTCAGGGCGGGGTTATGACAAGTGCTAGGAAGCATGCAGAGGAAATGTAGCACCTTCCAGCAGGCATACAAGAGAGCTGAAGAGGAACTTTTGAAAACGGCATGGAGTGACTGGGCAAGGGGGAATGGCTTTAAATTGAAAAAAAGCAGGGTTAGATTGGATATTGGAAGAATTTCTTCCCTGTGAGGGTGGTAAGGCACTGGAGCAAGTTGCCCAGAAAAGCTGTGGCTGCCCCATCCCTTGAGGTGTTCAAGGCCAGGCTGGATGAGACCCTGAGCAGCCTGGTCTAGTGGAATGTGGCCCTGTCCATGGCTGGGGGGTTGGAACAAGGTGATCTTTAAGGTGTCTTAGAACCCAAACTATTCTGTGATTCTACGAAAGTGTCAGTGAAACAACAGGGAAATGAAAAACTTCCCTGCTTGGGGTCTGAACCTCATGGGAAGGCAAAAGGGACAAATGACCCACAGGCACCCTGGGCTGCAGGATGCTCAGAACAGCCCCTCACCAGTGTGGAGCAGAAGTGTCCATGTGAATCACACCTCCTGCAGAGCTGTTTCTCCCTGCATCATCCATGCATTTCTCCTTGTATTAACCATCCAAGGCGAGCCTCTTTATCCACCCTTGAAGAACCTTTCCTTATTCACGGGGAAAATAACAAAAGAACATTTTACTTGAAACTTCAGGTTGAATTCTATGAAACCTTTAGGTTGCATTTCTCACTGAAAAGTAATAAGTCCATTTGCAAATGGCACTGCTGCTCAGTTTAATTTACCCCCTTTCCCAGGGGAGCTCTGACCTCAAAAATCCCTGAGGCTTTTGGAATCGATCAGGATCTGTATTTTCCAGGAGAATACCTTATTTAAAAAGCATCTGAAAAGCTGACTCCCAGCTAATCCCTTCACAAAAAAGGCACCTTCTTTCCACCTTTTCATCTCTCTGCTATTTTTTCTATCTCTCTGACATTTCCTACACTTTAATGTATAACCAAATTTTCCTTTCTGTCCCCTTCTCTGTGGTCAGCTCTTAGTTAAAGGATAAGTAAAAGACATGTATTTTTATACTCCTTGGGAAAGAGCAGATCACAGGAAAGAAAGAACTGTGTGAGTGAGCCATGTACCCTCTCTCCATCACCAAGCATTTGAACAGGATGGCACCTCTGATCTCAGAGTACAGAAATACCCTGTCTGGAAAAAGTGAATTTTCCTAAATGCCTGGGCAAACCAAAGGTTTGGAGCTGTTTTTAATAAACTGGGATAGCTGGAAGAAAGCTCCCTGTATACACTAATGAAAATGTGTCTAAGTACTGCGGGGCTGTGAATTTCTATTTTGAGAGGATGTGGGTAGTTAAGTAACCCCTGCCTGCTTGTGTCAGAGCACAAGTGGCAAGTGCCCTGCCTGCAGAAAGCCCCAAGCCACAGAGGAATGAAATAAAGTCCTAAAAGAATGAAGCAGAGCCTTTCATCTGAGGGAGACCCAGAGGGCAGTGAAAAATCCGGATGGATGGAGAACCACACATCCCTACGGTAAGCTAAGCCTGGGGCAAAAGGCAGCAGGGAAGTAGGAGAAGTGCAGGACACACTGACCTGGGACAGGAGGTGCAGGAGAGCCCACCAAAATCACAGGGGGCTCTCCAGGTGGGTATTGTGTAATTATTCCTATTGGGAATCAGATGTGGAGCTGGAATGAGAGCCCCTTCCTCAGCCATCAAATCCCACAAGCAGCAGAGAGCCCTGAGCTGCTGCCCATCAGCTCAGCTGTGACCCCAAAAGCAGCCCCCAGAGCTGGGCAGTACCCCCCTTGAACATATCCCCTGCAATGCCAGCCCCATTTCAAACCTTGTTATCAGCTGACACAAAGTTGAAAGGCATGAGAACAAGGACTAGAAATAAAAATAATTTATGTAATTTCAGGTGAAATATAGATAAAACCATTTTTTTGTTGCCACACAGCCCAGGGAAGAGGCTGTTCAGGGCTCATTGTGTTCACTTGTCCACTACACTCCTTCACTGTGGTCTTTGGCAAATCTTGGGGCAAGGTGACTAAATGCTGCAACCATGTTCAAACTCTCCCTGAAAATGGCTGATTTTTCCCAATTTCCAGCCAACCTGCCTAATGTGGTGCTTCATGGGGGACAATTAAATAGCCAGAAGCAACAGGCATGAAGATAGCCTGCTGTGAGCTCCTAAGACTTTTCTATGAGTCTATATTTACAAGGTTAATTACTCCCTGTGGTGGCCAAAAAAAAAGCAAAAAAAGCCTACTCTAGCATTAATTTGCCTTGCTCAGTTCCTATTCATAAAAAAACCCAAAACCACAAACCCGCCATATTTTGCTGCAATTAAGAAAACGTGGCTAATGCTCAAGCTTGATTTTGCCCACTTGATTCACCTGGAGTAGCACCACTGAACATCTGGGAAGCTGCTGAGAAGTGAGCATGTCAAGAGCTGATCTGAGGATTTGATCTGTATCACAGCCTTCTTGGACCTTCAGAAGAGCTGAACATTTTATTAAGGGCGTTCAAGAGGATGCTTGTGATCCTGCTGTGTACAGTACATGTGCTTATCTTAATGGCATCTCTGTCCATCATCAGGTCAGACTGCTCAATACAAAAAGGGAAAAACACAGGAAGAGTCTAAGAAGAGTATGGATCTATCTGTATGGATGGGTGGATAGCAAACCCACAAAGGAAGGAAATTCAAATCTCTAGTTAATTCAAGTGGAGATTCTCCTTTTCCTCTCCTTTGGCAAGTTCCAAAATCTGGAACAAAAATATTCGGTGAGGAATTCTCCCTGAAGATATACTAATCATATCTTGATGTAAATTCTGCAAACCACCTCCCATGTCACAGACAGGTATTCCAGGTGTTAGCTGACTTGCACTTCAAACACCAGAGAGGGAATGGACACAGTGGGACTACTGACACCCCTGGCTCTGAGTAAGGAGCTCCATCAGCACCATTCCTGTCTCCAGGAGCATCACTCAGCATCAGGGTATGGGATTAGCCATGCCATAGTGATGGAGGCAACAGAACTGGTGTCTGCCTGGGATATCTGGATCAGGTTCAACTTAGCTTCTTTGAAGAGGTTAGCTACACCAAATGCAGAGTCCTGGAGAACAGGCAGAGAGGTGGAACAGGACCAGTGAGTGAGTGCAGTGCAGAGATAAGGGAGGCACTGGGCATAGAAATAACATAAGTTTTGTGTGGCCACCATTGACCTTGATAAGCAAGGCTAGATCCAACCTTGATTTCTGCAAAAGTTTCCAAGTGAGTCCATGATTCCTTCTGGGAGTCTAATGTAGGGCAGGGTTTCTTCATGTGAGAACAGCTTACATAGCTCCAGCAGTCACTGTGCTCTGCTAATCTTTCCACCTGGATCTGGGAGCTCAGGCAGGTGCACCAGGTCAGAACTTACATAAAGAGATGACCTAAAGGAATTTGTTACAAACTGCCATCTACAAGCTTAGGGAGATTGTACTGCCAGCCTTCTCTTGGTATAACAGGGGTCCTCCTTACTAAAACAGAAAGAAAACGCTTGCCTATTTTTGGAACATCACATGCACGGGAATGGGAGAAATCCCCAGTTCTCCTGCTTGGTTTTCATGAAACTGAAGATTCTGGGCCAAAATTTTAGATCCTGGGATGACTAAAAGGTAACACCTAAACAATTGTGGAGCTTTCTGGACAGCTGCAGGGACTGCTGTGCCATGATTTCAACTGGTGTGAAGCACCAGCAGCAGACCAACAGCAATGCACATCAGCCAGGAACCCGGCTCACTGCATCTGCCTTTCCTTTCCATGAGATAAAGGCTGTGCTGATGGATATCTCAGTGGTTGTCCAAGAAGGGTAAACTCTGAGGAAAGAATTCCAAGCCCTCAAAGATACTGAGAAAGGGAAGTGGGAGATTCCTACCCCTGCAGTTCTGGCATCCATTTGGCAAGAGTTCCTTGCCAAATGCGAGTATATTTGGGAGTAGGTGCACTTTTCAGATCAGAGGAAAAAGGAGCAATGTCCTATCACTGCAATATTTCCCATTGGAAGGAATCTTCCAGGACTCAGATCTCCACCAAGAAAGACATGGCTCAAGAGCAGCTTGGAAGTGACAGTCTATGCTAGAATATTCCAGGCAATTAGGGTTCAATTGTGTCCTCTCCTCTGCTTTCCATTTTCCTCCAAAAGTGGTGATGTTTCACAAGAGCCTGAAGGTGGGGGGACCTTCCTCTGGAGCTGGTGGGGACCATGGCAGAGGCTGGCTGTGGTCTGGGGAGGTCAGTGCCAGGCTCTGAGTCCTGCAGGGAAGGGCAGCCGTGGATCCTCCTTGGTGCTCCCAGCGGGGTGAAGGAAGGTGGCAGAGGAACCAGCCAGTTTCACCTGGTCACACATGGGCACCACCATGGCGCTGCCCAGCCCTGAGATGCCCCAGCTCCCATCACTTAGAGGGGACTGCTCAAACCCCAGCTGGAAATCACAGACCTGGGTTCAGCTCACAGAGAATTTGAATTCTGTGCTTGGCCAGCCATTGTAACAATGGCCTTTCCTGCTATAAAACTCTCTCAAACACAAACACCAGTGTATGAACATTAGCATGGCCTTGTTTTGAGGACAGAAAAAGAAAATACTTCCTTTCCCACCTTTAACACCTGTTACAATGAATGGTAACTGTGGAATCTTTCACACTTGTTGGTTTTTGAGATGGGAAAAAAAAAATCTTAGCAAGTATAAATAAATCGGAAAGTTATAAATATATAATATAAAGTCTCACCATAAATTAGTGGAATACAAGCATGTCTGTGTCTGAATGAAAATGCAGCAATAAATAAAGTTTTTCATCTTTCTTTTCCATTTTTCAAATACTCTTGAAAATAAATATTTGGTGTATTTTTCATATAGACAGAAAGAGAGGAAACACATGAATCTTACTTTATGAGCTATTATTTTTATATGTCTAAATAGCTGCTGCATTAAGATGTCAAGAAAAAGCAACTGTGTATTTAGTCCCAAAACAAACTCAGTATGAGTAGAGCCAGTGCTGGCTGCTCTCCCAAGGGTCTTGGTCTAACATACTTCAGCTTTGGTTTGGAAAACCATCTTTAGGGAGGGAGAACACCACAGCCCCACGTCTGCCTGGCTCCTTGCCTGCCTACAAACAGCTGGTCATGGTGCTAAAGAAGGAAGGGATGGGACTGAAAAAGACACTTTCCTCCCTTCAAAAGAAAAAAAGAAAAGAGAAAAAACTCCAGCAATCTAAAACCTGAAGAGTTTATGCACTGACTGCTGAGCTGAGGCTCCTTTTGCACAGGTCACTGGACAGATATCAGATGGTTAAGACCTTTTAATTGCTAATGGCCTGGTCTGGATTTCAACACATGAAACAGATAAAGGACTCTGTATCCTATTATCAGTCTCCTGAGCAACTGTTACATCTTATTAAGTGTAACTATATATTCACAGATCAGAATCCTGTACATGGAGAGTATCATGGTGCCATAGAACAGTTTGGGTTGGAAAGAACCTTAAAGATCATCTAGTTGCATCAGATCTTTCACTGGAAGCAGAGTATTACTAGGGCATTCCATTGCTGTAGTAATGGTTTGTGAGTTCCAAAGCAGAAGCCCAGTATCAGGCTTTATTTTTGCTCTAATGCTTCAGCTGTTGAAGTGACAAAGCAGGGCTGGAAAGCTATTTGTGCAGCAGGGAATGAAGAGCAGACACAGATTTCTGGTCTTTTGTGTCACTTTACACCCCCCACAAAAAAAAAAAAAGGACAGGTAAAAGCATTCTGATAGTGCTGTCGTCGTTGTTTTTCAAAGAGAGGAATCAAGGCCAGGCACAGCTGCAGGCTTTGCATCAGATCACACCCCAAAGCAGTGCAAGGGCAGAAGCAGAAGTGAGCACATGTGATGTGGCAGCTCTCTCTAACCAAGAGACCATCACTTCCTCTGCTTACCCCCACAAGGCAGGGAAAGGCAGGATCGAGCTCTGCAGTGCCTGCAAACCCACCAGGGATGCCACACCAGAGAAAGATGTGGATTTTCATACAGGTCAACTTCCAGGACAATTTAATGTCAACACAATCCACTAAAAACAAGGCCAGCAAGGGCTTAATTTGCGTTTTAAATGCACACCTCTCCTTAAACCTGTAGCTTCTAAACAGACACCTGGCCAAATTCTGCACCAGCACACAGCACAGCTCCAATGAGGGCAACAAAGCCATGTCTACTTTTATCAGCTAAGAATCTGATCCAGCCTTCTAAGAAGAGGGGGCACACAGAGGGTGAGATGTTCACCTCCTTCCTGCCTCTTGCAATGCTGCTTCCCACACCAAACACTTGGCACCTCGCAGGACTGGGGTCTTTGGGGTGAGGCTGAACATAATTCCCTGGTAGTGGCTGAAGTGATTGCCAGCAGAGAGGGAACTGTAAGGCAGCAGTGATAACCAGGGCCCTGCTGAGCCGTCACCAGTGGGGAACCTTTGCAGCTCTGAGAGGTTGATAGTCTCATAAATAACAGGTCTTCTATGAGATACTGCAGTCTGAGTGCATTTCATTAAAAAGTAAGGAGATGAGCTGATGCTTGTTTTAAAATATGGAGATTTGTGTCTTTACTAGCTGCATTACCCACCTCGCCTGTCTTTGAGCAACAGTTTCCCTCCAGTTGCAGATATTTTCAGGTTGTGGACAAGGAACACAAAGAGGCATGTGCAAACCAGAGTGCTGAGGGTGGCTTTTGCAGGCTGCATGGACCATTTTCTGGGAGTGCTGCTGATGCTTAGTGATTAGATGCCATTTTAACTCAGCAATGAGCATTAATCAATGCTGTTCTTTCTCTGTCCTGCTACATCTGGTTTAGCAGCAGAAAGCTCTCTGATTTAAGACAGAGATTTTGTGAGGTGCAATCTCTTTTTGAATCCTGCTTTTTTCTTTTTTTTTTTTTTTAACTTTAATTTCTTTTAGAAGAGTTTTCAGAAGCATTGAAAGCTTGACAAATCACTTGACTGAATGGCCCACATAGTTTCCTCTTAAGTCAGCTTTGGTAATGAGCCACTGAACACATCTTGAGGCTTTGCTTTGAGCAATATTTTAATCGGTGAGATTATTCAAATATTTGAAGCCAGGCCACCCATTTCTTGTGTACCCCACTCTTTGCACTTAACCAGGGGGAGGAGAGCTGCAGTATAATGCTCTAGAAATCGGGGCACAAGGGCACTGAGCAAGAGGGAAACTTGCCTCAAACCCAAAGGAATTTCCCTTTGGATATAACATTGTATGTCCAGCTGCAAGGCTGGGGCAGTGCAGCTATGTGCAGCTGGTGTTAATGGTAGCTGGATGTGACCAGGACCAGGAAGGGCTGGTGCCAGCCCTGCAAACGAAGGAACCACTGCTGCTGCCTTCCTGCTCCACTTATGGAGTGATGGAGCTTATGGCAGCAGTGGGATGAGTGATCTGCTCCAGGCTGCCATCACCCAGCACAGGAGGGGCTGTGGGGTCCCGTGCTTGGGACAGGTACACACCCACGTGCAGCCTGAGTCAGCTTCCCCTTGGCAATCATAGACATACAAAATCATAGCAGTGCTTAGGATGCTGCTCCAGGCTTTAGACCTCTGAGATCACCGGGTCCAACCATTATCCCCCTGCCCCTGTGCTCTGTCTGGGAAGGAGGCTGAATTCTCTGTCAGGTTTCCCACCCTCAGCCTGGCACTCCCCTGCAGGGACTCCTGGCAGCAGCTGCCCTCTGTCCCCATGCCCTGCAGCAGGTCTTGAGCTCTGGCTTTGTGGAGGCTTAAAAGGACAGAACATGGAGTGGGGGTGGAGGTGGGGAGGGAGTAACCAGATTTGGACAAAGCAGTGCAAACAGCCAGAGGTATTTCAAACTGATCACAACTGGAATCAAAACTCAGTTATGCCAAGATTCACTTTTGTGAGCTAGATTCAAATTTTCCAGATGTCCCAAGTGATCTTCTCTAACAAAACCCTGGATCTGTGAGTAAATTCTCCTGGTACTGAATTTATGAGGCCACATCACTCTTCAATGAGTTTTGAAAGATTTTTGGCTTCAAGCTAATCAGTTAAAATGACTGTCTTTTTTCCTAGCCACTGGATTCCAATTAGCTTTACTTTTCTCTTCAAAAAGGGAGCCCCCATACAGCAAGCATCCTGCAGACTGACAATGGGATGCAGGTACAGAAGTACGGGTTCAATCAAGCCCATCTTGCTGGTCTGGAGCACTGCTCCTGCTCATTTAAGACTCATTTCAGCGTGGCAGGTCACAGCAGTATAAACATCACAGGAAAAAAAAAGGGCCGAGCTGGCAAACAGTCAGAACTTGCTGTTCCTGACCCAGTAACCTACTTTTTGAGCACCACGTAACATGAAAGCCATCCCTGGCTCAGACTGCGACGTCACCTCTTACTTAACTTCTTAGAGCAAACAGTGGGTCTGGTTGGAAAGAGTGAGATGAGACGTGGTCATCATTTACTTCATGCTGACCACAAAGATCTGTTTAGTTTAGACAGGAAGGCACAGAGTGAGTGGTTTCTAACCTCAAGTGATTCACAGCTACCACCTGAGCACACATGTTCCGTGCAGCAGTTTGGACCCTGGAGTCCATCATGCTGACACACGGAGCAACCTTAAATTTTGTCTACAGCACTAGTGCCACCATCAGCTTTACAGTCACAGGCAAAGAGACAGTCCAAGGGAACCCTTCATGAAGGACCCCTGTTTACCTCTGCAGGGCTGCTCTAGCTGTTTTCATTCCAGCTCCCTCAGTCTGACTGATGAGAGCAGACAGCACACAGCTTAGCTTTTAAAGGCAGAAAAGACTTAAGGACCCCTCTGAATAGCCAAAACTGCTCTCTATACCTGTTCTCCCTTCAACAGGACAACCAACAGCAGCAATCAAAATCCACCATCTCTGGGATGGCATCTGTCTTCCTCTTCCCAGATTTCTCCCCCATCACAGTCTTTCTTTCAATCAGCAAAGCTGATCCCATGCTCACATACTTTTTTACCTCTGATGAGGTTAGTAAAGGATTTTGGGGAATGCTAAATATAGCAGGAAAAGATATGTTCTCAAGGATGTGCAACATCCCTTTTCTCCAGGACTAGACTACTAGGGACTTTCTCCTGCAACTTACACATAGTTTATCTTCTTTTGATGTAGTGACAGGAGTGGCATCACTGGTTGAAGTGCACCTGGACAGAGTGTTGCCAGCCTGCAGAGAAGAAACCTGTGGCACTTGTCATCCTCAGACAGTCCCTGCTTAAGAAATGGTTAAGCTTAAGAGTTAAGCTTAACAGTTGCTTAAGTTCAGTAAAACATCTACATCTTCAAAGCATTTTGTTTGCCTAAAGCCATCAGGAGTTTTCCCATCAAAACACAAATGGAGATAGACTAGGAATAAAGTTTTCAGGCAGTTTTCTACCACAAAGAAAAAACTGAAATCATACTCATCCAGAGTTCTTTGCAACTCTATCTGCCACTGTGAACGTCCTTCGAAATCAGTGTTTAACATTTGCCATTAAGAAGTAAAACATAAACTAAGACTAAACTTAGGCTTAACATTTGAAAGGATTAATATTTTACTGCACATCAGGGAAAAGAAATAAAAGTGGTAAAACAGAGTGAGAGACATTACAAAGGGAGCTCTTTAGGGAAATGATGGGAAGTGATTCTTTACCAAAATATACCCATTTTTGCAGGCAGTTGCTTCCACTGCACCTCTCAGCTGAAACACACACACACACAAAACAGGAAGAGGTAGAAATGAAATTAGTTTTGGTTGAATATTCCAGCTGCATGCAAAAAGAAGTGGTTGAAATAATCAGAACAAAGTGTCTTGAAGTTATTCCACCTTCCAGCTGGCTCAAAATGACTATGATTTTATTTCTATTGACACTTGGACTTCCCATTGCAGAGCCGGAGGGGACAAGGCACTGCAGTATCTTAAAAATTCTAGCTACATTTCCTTGCATCATCACAATCCATTTTCCCACTATCTCTTCTACCAGCAGTTTTTAAGTTAAACTCAGATTAAAAACATGGAACTATTTTACTCTGGCTGGCATGAGCACAACACAAACGTAAATGTTCTAATAGACATAAGAAGTAATTTTTCTTTACTACAATGTCTAATTTAGATCTCTGAAATTGTAAAATTAAAATCTATTCTAACCCATACTTACACAAAAAAGGCATTTCTAGCAAATTATAGTATCTAACTGCTTATTACACAAAAATTTCAGAATGACTGTATTGTAAAAAGAATAATTGCTTAATTATGAAATCCTGATGATAAAGACACCATTGTCATGAAAACATCTGGACTGCCAGCTTCCCAGAATACATGAAATTTCAATAGGCAGAGCAAAATCAGGAGGCAGATGAAACAAGAGTTTTAAAGAGGTCCAGGGAAAAAAACTATCACCCACTGCAATTTCCCTATCAAAGTGCAGGGGGTGGCTACAAACAAACCAACCAGTAACAGTGGCAGAGCAATAAAGATGTATGGGGAGATGAGAGACAATTAACAAACACTGTGCCTATTCTTGGACAACCTTGGAAAAAATACTTCTACCCTACTCTTCTACAATGTCAACCTGGAAAAATAGTAATTGTCTCAGGGTGTTGGAAACCTTTTTATCAATTTGGTGCCTTAGAATAACAGAGTGGACAAATCTGAACAGAAGAGCAATCAATAGTATTTCTATAGAATTTAACTTGCATCAAACATCATTTAAATTATATTTGAAGAACAAAACAGGAAGAGGAATAGGAATGAAGCAGGGGGAAAGGTCAGTTACACACTAGTAGAAGTATTGAAAAAAGTAAGAGAAGTTTGTCTGTTGTGTTCAGCCAGACAGGGCTGACCATGAACAAGAAATCTGCTCCTTGTCAAGCCTGTCGTAAATGTTATGTTAATACTGAAGTTAGTGCCTATGCACATTTTAGCTCCTTATGAAATTATGAAAGTTGTCTTGGAAAAAAGTTCAAAGACATCATTATCCCAGATGTGAGATGTTACATCAAAAGGACCAGAAGCATGAGAACATTTCCAGCAGACTGGGGGATGCAGTCTGTAGTAAGAAGAGACCCTGTCTGTGAGCCCAGGATATGATCATGTTGGAGAGGCCTCTCCCAGGACAGGACTTTTCTCCTTTCCAGCTGAGCCCAAGTCCTGAAGATATGTACACCTATAACTAGCCCTGAGCATGCAGGCAATTCCAGGGAATCTATTGTGGTTTCCTCAGTCAGGTAGCTATAGGTTCACAGAGCAGCATTCACAGAGCTGACAGCTACAGTGAGGTGTGATTTCTTACCTCTAACTAGAGCTCCCAATGCTGGCAGTGACTTTTCATCACTCATCAGCCTGTACCTTGGAATCCCCAATGGAAACCTCACATGTAAATAATCTGCAAGCCCCCAGAACCAGACAATGGATGAGACATCAGAGAATGATGTATCACTTATAGGATGGGACACATCAGTTATGGGGGGGATTATAGGGCAGACAGCATCAAAAGCACAGTAACCTTCTCACATGGCTGCCATCTGTGCTTCTCTGCTAAAGGTTCTATCAGGACTCTATTGTAAAATGTTGCTGGCTGGGATTTATAATTCAATGGACAGCCAAGTTCTCAGCCAAGAAGTTCTTCCAAATGTAAACAGCTCAGTTGTGGGGATTCTGCTTATGTTGGATATTTTTGATCACTAACATGATGAAATCCGCAAAGTAGCATCAGCCTGTGCATCTGATATATCTTCCATGAACAGATCTGCACAACAGCCAAACTGATGGAGTTGATCATCTTCTTCAGTCTCAGGTCTCACTGCTTGTTTGCATGGTGTTCAGATAGTGGGATAAAACTCATTCCCTGTGCAAAGGCTCACTGTGAGAACTGTACAGCACTTTAGTCTCCCCTAAGCCTGATACACAGGGGATGTAAAAAGTGTGTGCACTGAGGAATGGCCTGCATGGTACCAGTGAACAGAGCTTCCCGCACTAGGAAAAGCTTTCATAACTTTCTCTAAAGAAGCATTACTCTTCTGCCAAGTAAATGTGCCTGTTATTTACTTTCCAGCACATATTGCAAAGCTCATGTTAATTAAACTTCTAAAACACACAACAGAATAAATCTTTATTGACGTAATGGCAACAAATTGTATACGAACTCTCCCCCGCTGTTTACTCAGTAAATATTTGCTTGGAAAGAATGATTTGCGCTATCCCAGACAAAGGACAAGCCAGTTAGGGCACTGGAGCCAAGAGCATCCTTTCTGCTCCCGTGGACCCCAGAGCTGAAACTCCAGGATCCTCTGAGTCAACCTACACAGAGTTCAAACATCAGGAAAACACACCAGGAAGGAAACAGCTGGGATAAAACCCACAAGTCTGAGCCAGGCTCTGTGGCAGCAGAGCTCTATGGCACCAGAGAACTTTGGTACAACATCAAAGAGCTCATGTTTTTCCCTGGGTGATTTATAGGTTATAGGTTATAGCACAGGGATATGCAGTTTGTTGAAAGGGTGGCCCAAATACAAAACCATCTCCAAAGCTCAATGTACATCACAGCAAAAAGTCCTCTTTTCTTTGGAGATGCCAGCCCTTTAACAGACTGCAGCTCTCAAAATCCAGGCACTGGAAACCAAGCAATATCAGGTCTGTTACTCATTTATCTTTAGGTGAATTTCTAAAGTATTCCACATATGGAATAGATTTCTAAAATCTAGTTTCCAAACCTTAATAACCCACAAAATAATGCACAAGGAACCCCCAGTCAAATGCTGTATGACATTTACAGCATGCCTTTGGATAACTCTAGTCTATAAAGGCAACTGCACTGTTGGACTAGGCAGTGACCAAACACACTTGTTAATGGCAAAGCTGCCTCTGACTTTAGCAGACAGAGGTTCATCCCTAAAATCCCATGAAATGTCAATCTGTTAGGATTCCTCTCATTATTAATATACATATATTTATCTTTAAAACAGATGGACTGATTGCACAAGGCTGAAAGTTGTCCAAAAGAGAAGTGTCTTCTACTGGGGAACAGCCTATGAAGTACAAACACTCCCAAAAGATATGACTCATGCTGGCAGTCTGTCACAGCACTTTTCTGAATTTGAATCAACATAATCTGAAATCCGTTTCTCACTGGCCAGTTCAGATACATTTCCAGAAAATTGCAACTATACTAGCAAAGCCTCTTAACCTTCACATCATCTCCCTACTGAAGCACATGCAGAATGTATGAGTAAAAAAAAAAAAAGGAAGATCATCTTAAACTGACAGGTTATTCACACTCTCATACCTGTCCAAATACAGACTTGATAGCATTACCATCCTGGATTAGAGGGTCTGGGACTCTGTTAAAGTTTCCAAGGAACAGTCATGGGGAATTGCTTTTAGTTGGTTTCTTTTCTTCCATGATTTACAGGGATAATAGACATGTAATGCTACTTATCTGCACTCCATACCTACATCTGAAAGACAGAGGCATTACCATTGTTTCCTCTATAAGAATAAGTTTATAAGAAGGCATATTTACATAAGTTTTGATTACTCATGCAACAGATAAAGAAGATTTAATGCACATTTTTCTTCTCCTACACACTGCTGTGTGCTCAGTGCTTTGTCTGAAGCTATTTCACAGAAGAATATCTTAATAGCATATTTTTTCCTTCCATACAAGAGCTGTTTCCAAACACCAATGGTAGCTTCTGTTCCAACAGCACTGCCACCCAGTGCATTGTTTCTGCAAAGCAGATCCATCGCAACCACCAAATTTCAGCTTTGGTGAATGCAAACTGAATTTTTCCTCTTGGCATTGCAGTGCAATGGGCTTGTGTGTTTGAGAAATACAGCCTTGAATTTCCTACATAGCTGAAGGCAGTTCTGGCACCAGCTATTACTTAATTTTATTAACTCAGACCCTTATTCAGCAAGTGCTGTAGTGAAACTAAACTCGTGCTTAGGTTCATCCCTGTTCAACAAAGTGCTGCTGCACAACTGAAAAATTGAATCACAGGTTTTGTGTTCCAGTACTTATCCCTCACCAGAAGCAAGACTGCAAATGGTACCTCTGTTATTTCTAACATGGCTCAGTTTCCTTGGTTAGTACCTTTAGGAAGAAGCCTTAACCCCAGTGTCCCGCTCAAAAAGATCAAATCTACCCCAGATCTCCTCCCCAAAATCAACCAAACAAAACCAGCCCAAATAAAATTAACAGCTTTAGCCTGACATGGAGAATGTCAGATTGTCAGAACTGCAGAAATACCCTCTGGTAGAGCCCAATGAGGACTCACAGGTAAGTGAGCAGGATGAAGCTGGGCTGCAGAAGCAGCCCCATAACATGCCAGGGGGAGCAATGCCTACCTTTCCACCTCCCAGGGAAAAATCCTGACTTGTGTAAAACAGTCATGCCTGTGAGAGGCAGAAATAACATGCATGCAGAGTGAGATACCTTCTAACAATGATAAAGATCTAGACAGGGAAAATGTTATTTAAAATGAAATTCCTCAAAAAAAACCCCAACATCCATGACCAGATGAACTTGAGATAAATACTATTAAACTTCTGTCAAGTGGCTCAGGACTTCCAAACTGAAATGCCTGAAAAGGATTCAGTTTCCAAGATATCACTTGTTTGGAGTATTCTTCAGCACTTTTCATGGGTTCCCCAACAATGCCTTCAAGGTGGAGCTCCTCTCTGGTAGGTGGCCTAATTTGGGGAGTATTTTTTCAGGCATAAATGCCTCATTGGATCTTTCCAGTGGCAGTGCAGCATTCTCATCCTCATAGGCCTCATACCAAAGAATCATCTAAAGAGTGTTCAAAACCTTAGACTTTCCATCACCTCCTAAATTGTTAAAGCCATCTGAAACCCCTACCCCAATTGTATGGTGGTGAAGACTGCAGAGAACACACACACCAAATGTATAACCCTACCAGAAAACATTTTTCTATCCTCAAAAAAAGTTATATGCACTCATAGATACCATTTCAGCTAGAAACATTTTCATCTTTGGGAACTAAAGCTTAATTTCAACAAATACTTCCTCCTGAATGTAAAAGTAAATAAAAGTACTGTGATGGTAACAGAGCTGTGCTTTTCAACAGCTCCTGTATTACATCTGATTAAGGCTACAGTGATGTGCTCTTCAGCAAGGCACAACAAACTTTTTGACATTCAGTAGAACGATACTGCAGCTCCAGCTTTGCTATGTTTAGCAGCTGGTAACCAAAACACATCCCCAGGTAAGCACCAGAGGAGCCAGGCATGCGCTCTCCCAGGGCTCTGCTCTGTGACCCCATTTCCCTGATGCTATCGCTCTATCCTCATTATAACACTTCAAGAGGAACATAAATATCTTGTACATCAAAATACTCTTGACTTTTACAAGCAACCTGATTCAGCAGCCCTCAGGGTGCAGTTTCATGACCAGCTCAAGCAAAACTCACCCTTGAAAAGGCACTTATGCTACTTCCAACCTCCTCTGCGTGAAAAATCAGGCTTGGATGGTTGAAAGCTAATGCGTGGAGAGACATTTTATAAAGATCAGCTTTCAACTACTTTGCCACTACTGTGCCAATGCAGCAGAGACTGCAGGGAGCAGAAGACAGAACTGCCTTCTTTAGTCTCAAACCAGCTACTCATGCATTTGTCTCCATTTGAGACAAGTTAGCAGGAAACGTCCTGAAATGAAAATCTCCTCTAAAAAAGGCAGATTTCGGCACCCCCTCCCCCCACCAACAAAGGAATTTCTTGGAGGAAAGTGAAAAAACCTATTTATTTAACACACAGAGTGCACGCAGGCATGGGAAAACCAATGAATAATGTTAGCTATTGAGACCTTCTTGCTGTGGAGAAAGCTGGTGGACATTAGAGTCCTGCTGGGCTTCTCCCAAGGTGCGGGAGGCGCCGCCCCTGCAGCCCCCCCACCAGGACCCCGGTGAAGGTATGGTGCTTTGGACTGGAACTAAGATGAACAGTTCCAGAAGAAGCCACAGAAATTTCTGGAGAAGCTGTCTGCAGTCCCAGGAAACCCCTTGCCTCAGCTAAAAAACAAGAGGCCAGCTGAAAGCCAAGGATACACCCTCCCTGCAGAGCCGAGTACGGGGAGCTGTGTGAAATCACGCCCAAAGAAGGGGCTCCCCCCCTGCCCCCGGGCCTAGATTAAAGTTACAGCAGCCATGTCTGGGCATAAAACAGATAATAGGGGATGCAGTATCATACAGTCACCCCAAGACAATTGTTTTCCTTGGTGGCACAACCTATGGCCTGTGACAGCCATCAGTGAGTCTCACATGCTCCCTGGTACCTGTGGGAGATGGAGGGACCCCAGCTCTGTACCCTGGAGGCTTGTGATTATTGTTAACATTGGTGGGCTGACAGCCAGGAATTCTACACTGAACCTAGAGCCCTGCCACTGAATGATTTTAATAAGCCATTTAGTTTGTCTCCCACCTCCTTTTTCTGATAGCATTTAAATCTACTTTCCTGCCTTGTTTTCCTAAGCGGTAATTTCTTAAACTGTAAGTCATGTAGGCATCTCTCTACCTCTGACTATTGTGGATCCCCTTGTGGGGAGTCATAAAGTTAGGGATCTCCTGAAGCTCACCGCAAGAATATTTTTTACAGCTTCATCACTGCAAAATGCATATTGTAATTGACAGCCTTCAAATCCTGTGCATGATCTACTGTCCCATTTTAATACAGTACTCCAATCTCATGTGGAACTTCTCATGCAGCCACAGGGAAGACAATAATACCAGCAAACACCTTCTGCCAATGGAGCGCTGCATAGGTGACAGGACAATTTTAGGGGAACAAAGATATTCTTAAGAACTACTAAATGCCATGGAGGAACAGTTGTTAAAAGAGAATATAAAGGCCTGTGAAGAGGAAACAATTCCCAGTGTTTAGCATTGGGCTTTATTGCCCCATAAAATTCAGCCCTGTGCCCCATATGCTGCAGTGTTATCTGAAGAAACTGCATCTACAATTTAATGTTTACACGCATAAATACTTTTGTAGCACAAAGGTTGCCAAAGATCAAGGACCTGATTCAGCAACAGACTTAGTTTAATATTAAGCAGCACCTCCATCAACATGATTATTTATCTACTCCAATTCAAGGAACTGCTACGCACTTTGGCCAAATGAGGCCAAAATGGGGGATTGTTTCTGAAAAACACGTTGTGCACAGGTGAAGACTCCCTTGTAAAAAGAGGGAGAAACCTAGGAGAAATACACTGCTTTCCTACACAGAGGCATGAAGAGACAGTCATGTCTAATGCAGCACCAGGGAAGAACAGCCTAGGGCTGAACAGCAGCGGGAGGTGGTGCAGGAAGGTGTTAGCAGAAGTGGATGCCTGCACCTCCTTCCTGCCTCTCCAAACCCACCACAGAGCCATCACAGAGCCCATGGACTGTGCTCACACTGCTGCAGATGAGGTCCCAGTGGGGTCTCTAGGTTAGGAATTGGCATCTGGCTGCACTGGAAACACAAAGAGATAACCAAGAGCCTCCTTGTGTGCTACTTCCACAGCCAGCTCCCACCCATGAAAGCTTTGCTGAGTCCAGTATTGTGGACCAAGTCTCATTCCCCTTTTCTATAGAAGAAAATCCTCAGATTTGCTTCCAAATCTGGAAGCAAATTTTTTAGCAATGTGCAAGGACACGTTTTCTGACAAATTCTATGTCACTTCTGTTCCTCAGAAGTCCTGTGTTATCATTGCTCAGGAATGAGAGTCTAGAAGACCTGGAGCAGACACACAGATGGAGTTTATTCAACTAAATTGATGCCTGTTTGGGTTTTTAGCTTTCTCTGTGCTTCTGAGACAACAGTTTCCAAGGGATAACTGTGTTCGAGAAAAGCAGACTCCAAATTTCACTTTGGGTAGAGCCCTGAGGTGGATTAGCCTGTCTTTCTGCCCACCTTCACTGCATGCTGTAAGCAGATTACTTGCAATATGACAGATTTAGCAAAAGTGACAGTTGCTCGCTGTCCAATATCATTAGCCTGCCTGCCACAAGAGCTCAGATATGGTGCTCCATTCTCTAACAAAATCAGCTTATTAATAACCATACAGCCTGACACAGTATTTTCCATACAGTTGAAGCAGGGCTTTGAGCAGGGGCATTCCCAATTCACAACCTACAGAGATTCAAAATTGAATACTACCTAAGATGAGGTCCAAACAGCAAACAGGATCAATGGACTGGCATGTCAGAGGGACTAGGATAGATAAGCATCTGTGCTTGCCTTTATTACTCATCCTTCATTACCTTTATTACTCTGGTCCCTGAGTCTGTGAAGGGAATGGTAATCTAATAAAAAGGTTACCTGAGTCAATGAAAACAATGCAATTCATTGGTGTGCCTTGGGCTCAGCTCCCCAAGGAATCAGCATCTCCTTTTCCCTGACAGGGCTCAGCACCTTCCCCGAGGTGCTCTGTGGCAGCAGGTAAAGACCACACTGCTCTTCCAGGTAGACAGAAAAGGATGCAAAGGAAGAGGAAGACCTCTGATTCCTATGTAGAGGTGTTTGTGTTATAATGTTAAAACAAGTTTGGAAGTGATTCTCTGTTGATTCCTGCAACAAAATATTTCAGCTAGAAAAAAACCTGGTATAGTCCATGAGGTTGTTGCAAACCATACTGTTTGTAGTAAGGCCTCCCTTTTAATGCTAAAACTTCAAGTTAAGGAACAAAACCAATTTTACTGCTGAAAAAGAACCCCTACATTTTCCCATTTAAAGCCAGGCAAGATCATACTCTGAACCTCTGCCTCCCCTGCTACACAAACCATGGACCTGCACAGCAGCAGCACATCCCACATAACACAGCCCAGGTGAATGATATCCAGAAGCTCCTCACAGTAATCCCAAGACCAGGTAATTCTGTAATAATTCCAAGTGAAATGTTTTTGTTTTAACATACACCTGTGGGAAAAGAACATCCCACTATTTTACAATGAACTCTTTAAAGACATCCTGGGAAATTTTCCAAGAGCTACACCAAAATAGAAGAACATGTAGGTATTTACTTTAGGGGCTTATTAGAATGTTTTAAATAATTCTTGTCCTCTCCTCCCCACAGAATAAAAGCCTTTATTTTCCTTGTCAATTTGAGAAACATGGCTCTGATCCTGCTGCTGAGGTTTGCATGTGGAGACTGTCACTGGCTGCAGCTTGGAGCTGAACTCTCAGGGCTCAGCCTGCACCAAAGGCAGCAGGGGCCAGCACTGGGAGAGGACAGAGATGCATCACCCCATCCCAAGGAGCTTACACTGCAAGCAGTGACTGAGTTTCCAGTCAAGCCCAGCTCTGGGCCAGCTCAGAGCTAAAGCAAGAAACAAAATAGGGTTTAAGGCCATTTTAATACCCTGAAAGGTTTATAAACACCAGAGAGTCATTTTACTGCAAAATGCATTGAAAGGCTTTACATTGGTAAGGTGGGATCAGCACCGTTCTCAGAACAGGTACCAGCATCAGGGATCAGTGCAGTCCTAATGACCCTTGTCTACATCAAAATAACTCTCCTTCAAGAAGGAAGTTACTCCTTGGGCAAAGCATGCCCAGCACTGCTCTCGCTGAGCCACCTGGCTGGTAGGAGTTTTAGCCGGGCAGAATTTCCACCATAGGAAAGACTTAGGAGAGGTGCTGACACTAACATATCCTGGCAAGTCAGTGACAAACACAACAAGCCACATCAGCCTGCTTAGAGAGCAGCTCATAGAGGGCAACAACTGTCCAGTGGTAGAGTTCAGACAAACTTGGAGCAGTTTTGCCAGCTGGAGGTTTGCAGTTAGACTGCAAATCCCAGCCCCATACCATTGTAATGACATTTTAGATTTTTTTATTACCATTTCATAATGGTAATTAAACACAGGCGTGTGCACAGAGAAGTCTGCTTGATATGTAGGGCAAGGCTTACCATCTGTAGGCAGCAGCTGGGACCCTGCAGGCTCAGCTGTGGGGCTGCAAAAGTTACAAAGCCACCAGCACCTCAGTGATCATGTATGAAAGACTATGCAGCTGTGTGATATTTCTCTACCTGTGATCACTTATGGCAGTCTGCCTGTCTTCACTGATGTACACAATGCTTGGGAGCTCGCAGCACCGGATGGCCTAACCCCATTGCTGTCTTTGCCGTGCTGGGGGAGCCACTGATCTTCTCCCAGGTGACAGGGTGTTTCTGCAGCACAGAGAAGCCACCTCCCCTGGTGCAAAGATGGTTATATGCCACACCTGCCACCAAGATGAGATTTCATCAGCTCATTTTCCCTCCTGGAGTCCAAGTCCTGGACACTGTGGCCGACAGCCCTGGCTGCCCCTGCCGCACCCCTCCCAGGTGCCTGGGTGGGGTACAAAACACCGGGGAGCTGCTCCCTGCAAAGCTTCAGCAACACACCAGAAGCCCTAGAAATGGGGAGATGCAAGAGAAGTGGCCACCACACATCTGACTATCCATGACCCCAGAGGTTCAGCGTGGCAACCTTGTGCAGCTCCCTTGATTCTGGAGTGAGAGGCTGCCCTCAGGTTAAGCCCCTGTGTTTACACCCATCTCCTCACACAAAGGCCACACAACCAGTCAGGGACCAGCCAGATCTATGGGACCACTGGACTCAAGCACAGCAAGAGAAAGAGAACAAAGATGAAATAGGATATAGGATGTGGGCCCTGGCAGGCTGCTATTCCAGCTGAATATCGCAAGGAACAAATACAAAAGCCAAAGTGACAGGAATTGTGACATCAAGTGCCTTTTAAACAGTAACAAAAAGAGTCTAAAAATTGAGTACAAGAGATTCTCAGTCCCAGGGGAATATGAACCTGTATCTCATACCAACTGATTTTTCTGTTGCACAGTTCATTTTAGGACAACGCTCATCCTCACAATGCCAGTCCCATGGCCTGAGGCTGCTCTGGATTCAGACACCTGACTGTTCAGGAACAAGCATTTCTGTTTGTGAATAATTCAGATCCCTTGCTTATTTAGGTTCATTTGGGCTCCGTTTCTCGCTGTTGGAATCTTTGGAGTTCACAGCTGCCTGTGCTGTGGGTGCACAGCCCCTCCTCACAGCCCTTCTGTCTCTGTAAGGGAACCAGTTCCCCCAGTAGCTCTCAGGTACTTGAAGCACATACAGTACTTACAGTGCAAACACAACTTTCACAACATAACCCTGAAAAGCTCAGGCATTCCTTTTGTTCATCTTGCTGCAAACCAAGATTACTTTCTGCTCTGAGACGCACATTTGACAGTAGCTCCGTGAGAGTGCTACGCATATGAGTAACTCTTCCATGACAGTGGCAAGCACATCCAGACCTACAGTCCCAGTCTTAAAACAGACACAGACATCCAGCAGTCATGGACACAATTATCCAGCATGCACTCATCAGTTAACATGAACATTTGCACTCAGACAAGCAAACACAGCAACTGTGCTGCAAACAGGTACAAGTCTGCAAGTGCAAGAAACAATAGCAAGTGCAAAGAACAACAGCAATGCCCCAGCAAGTTACATTCTGAATAGTAACAGCAGCCTGGATCATTTGATATAAAGCATTTTGCTGCCTGAGCACAGCCTTCTCTCACAAAATATTATTACCACTATTTAAAGAAAGCCATTATTGCTTAAGCACTGCTTATTTTTAATTGTGTTTGAGACATGTTAGACAAAACCAGATAAACAGCACAGACAGATTACAGAGCTGTTTCACAAAGTAGCAATACCCTAAAATGATCTAGTTCAGGTGAGGTGCTGAGTGGCCGTGTTTGCTCGAGGTACCATTGCCTGCACCGACACCCCAGGCACTAATGCTGCAGCCCCTGTTCAGCACCGCACACCCCGACACCTGCGTGTGCACCCCAACACACAGCCCCCCCAAGGAACACATCCCTGACTTACCCTCAGCCAGCCAGCAGCCCCAAACCCTCTGCAAGCTCCTGCAGAAGAGTTGACAGAGTTTCACCTCGTTACCCAGCGAGGGCGTTACATAACCAGCACCATTTCTGCAGGCAGCGAGGATGCACCCCGCACACATCCCTCTCCTTCCCATCCCACACGGACACAGCTCCTAACAACAGCTGTGCCCCAGCCAGCCGGGGGCGAGGTGGGCTGCGGGGCACTTGTGGAAAGCAAAACTAACGGTTTCAAAGAAAGTTCAAAAGGTGCCTGGTGTTTATTAAGAGGCATTGCTACTATGAAAGGAAGTGGTGCAGTGGTGTAATGTTCCTTAGCCCACTGAAAGCAGCTTGGCCTACATTTTCCTGTACTGTTTGATGTGACCATTCATGCAAACAGGAGTAAAACTTTCTCTTTGCTTTTAATTAAGCAACAACATCACAACAACAAAGAAGAACGAAAAAGTGACATATACAAAACACCTTTTTTTGCTGTCATCTGGGTCTTCTGGGCTACTGTCAGACAGAGAATATGCAGGAATCAGCCCCATTGATTAAACTATTATTAGCAGCAAACAAACAGATGTGTTCAGCCAAAGACAGGACAAACCCCATGCCCTGTACTTCAGGACTACAAATAGAAACCCCCCCATTATTTTACCAAAGGCTTATTTGTTTTTTTTTAGCAAAGAATTCTCCAGCAAAATGTGCAGAAGCAAAGTATACAGCATTTTAACATGCAGGAATTAATATAAAGAAATAGATAAAGAAATATAACATTATTGCCTCTGCTCTCTTCCCACAAACTAAACCTCATCAGCTTTCATAAGACTGGGACCAGGTCCTGTATCTGTAATAATACTAAACAAAATGTGGCTCATAGTCATTCAGGACATTTTGGTGTCCGTGAATCACTGGCAGACACAGTGGACAAATGCATAGGGGCTGTAGCTTTAGGACAGACATAAAACTCTTATGTAAGCCATAATCCTCTCACAGACTCCTTATTCAGTGATTTTAAGAACGGCGCCGTAGGAGCCTGCTGGCATTCCAGTGGTTTTTAAGCAATTTGGAAATGGGGAGACTCCTGTCCCACCCCCTCCCTGGCACCGGTGCTGCTGTTGGTACCCAGACCTACCTTGCAGGGTTTGGGGGCACAGAGCATTGCTGTTCACCAATATTTTGGTCCTCCGTAGAGCTGCTGCTGTTGCTGTCTGTGCTGAGTGAATCACCGGGATTAATCTCCTGCAGAGTTCACTGAGGCTAATGATAATCAAGTTAAATTTACACTATATGATCAGAGTTTAATTAGGTACTGTTATACAAGTCCTATTAATTACAGCGGTAATACCCTTACGAAATGCAGATGAGAGGGTGGGGCTGTGGCCAGAGGGGGCTTGGCTTCAGATGAATTCAGGAAAAAGCCCCATTAAAATGCTCTGTGTGTTCCTCCAGTTACCTGCTTGCCTCTGTCAGTGCTCAAGATGAAACAAAAAGCTTAAAAAAATTATAATCCTACAAAATGTAATAAATCTAGAAGATTGAAGACCTCCTACATGCTACACTATCACTTCCTGTTTACACCGAGAAGCAAGAATTCCATTTGAAACCCCAATGAGACTCAGTCATTATTAGCTTGCTCTGCTCAAAATCCTACACAGAGAAGTCCCAGGTGATGGAAGTCATCTATTTTGCATGGAGATAAAGATAGGCAGGTCTTCCTAATATTAAAAAAGTAAGTTTCTCTTTTCCTCCTCTGGATGACCTGTTGAGTCAGAGCAGAGGCCAGCTTGTGCTTGGCATTTGCTTTGTACAATCACAGCCTCTCCTGGGACACAGAACCATATGCCCAGGTGCCTCCTCTCTGTGCCCTGGCAGCCCTTGCTGGGAATCAGAAGGGTGTGGGGAGAGGCAGCTGATCTGAACCTCTCTGTGAGCTACATCACCTGGAAACTTGGATGTCTCTGCCAAGGTGCAGCCAGGGAAACTCTGGATCTCAAGTGCAGGAGCAGACTCCAGGTTTCAGCAGGCAGTAGTAGCTCCATTAGGAGACATTGCACAGCATGACATCCCAAGCCCCAGGACAGGTCTTCACTTCTGCTAAATCTTCTCTGAGGTATTCCATAGAAAGAGCAAAGCTTGTGCCATGTGGCTTCCATTAGCATTTGCTACATATGCTGTTGGATGGCTTTAGTGAAACCTGCCAGAGACCGTGTGCTGTTACTGCTACTCATGTGGAAACACCAAATCCTTGCACCCACATGGTCACAGACACTGGTGAAGGTCTTTTCTTCATTAAGTAAATCAGCCACACACAGTGAGGCTTGTTAGCCAGAACAGATGCTGTTCTTGAACACAGACACCCGTGTGAGCCTCCCGTGCCCAGGTTCCCGCTCTGTAAAGTGCTTGCTCAGTCACAGGAGAAGCCCTGGCACCTTGCAATTTCTGCCACTGCAGTTAATTTAATTAAAAACCCCAAAGATGGGAGGCACATTTCCTTCTTCCTGTAGGATTTGTCACCCTCTCCCCATCAGACAGCAGCAAATGAGCACGCCTCAGCACTCCCACTTTGCACAAAACACATGTAAAGCAGCAGTATGTTACAGTAGGTTGTACTAGACATTAATTACCAAGCCCTGCCAGCTATAATTATCTGTTGAGTTTTGGCTGTAGACACTATATTGGCCCTTTACAAAAAAGCCTAGAGGATACAGCCACATGGGATCCAGGAGGAGAGTCCTATTCTGGAGTGTACTCTAGGTCCCACCCCACCACTGCAGACAGCCAAACCGTACATGGAGTTATTTTGATGAAATGGCAATTTCAAAGCAGCCTGCATGGTCCTGTGTCCATATTCAAATCCCCATATCTCCCTTGATGGACAGCTCTTCTGGGGATACACAGGAATCGAGGCAGGAGAGGGAGATGATGATTCTTGAAAGTTCCTTGCTCTGAAGGCAGACTGAGGTAGGCTTCTGGCCCATATGTTTCCCTCACAGTCCAGATGTGTATCCTCGAGAAAACCTCAGTCTCTCCCACACCTGGGAGTTTGGCCAAGACTATGAAAGGACCTCTGGAAGAACAGGGCTGGCTGAACACCTCAGATCCCTTGCTGGGATTTTTGCTTGATCTAAGCACAAAGGACTCGCTACTGCCCCTCATTCCTTGTGCATTCCTGGCTACAAAACATAGCTGGGACCAGGACATCCCCCAAAAGCCATACCTTGAGGACCTCCACATCCTCATTTCAGCACAGCAGCGCTCTGAGGAGATAGGCACCAGGCTTTGGCCAAAGCCTTCAGCCTTTTTTCTGCAGTTGTGACACTTTTTGGTCCCTCACTGCTGAGAACGGCATTTGTGACACACTAATGGGAGCACAGCAGTGCTCCTGCAGCAAGGCTTTGATTTAGGAAGCAGAGCTGCTCAGCCCACTCTGCTCTTGCTGATGTAGTGACCTGGTTTTGTCAAGACTGTTTTTCTCCTTTTGTCTTTGATGTCATTTTGGAAGGCAAGTCATGAGAATTTCATGGAAGCATTGACTCAAAAGTTGGACTAAAACAAAGCCAATCACAATACCATTATAAATGAATGAGGTGCAATTTCTCCTTAGAGGATTATTACACTATTTAGGGTTCTAACACATTTATTTCCACAGTTTAGTAATCACTTTCATGCTTCTCATCGAAATATAATCCATTTATATTTTAATGTAACAAGTTACAAGGATTATCAGCTCATAATAAATATAATCATCCCCTAAAGCATTTAAACAGCCCCTACACTTTCTGAAGAAGATCTTACTTAATGAGCAGACACCTACAAATGAACAAGGAAACTAATACTGTGTTATATGGAAACCATCAAACTGCAAAATACATGCTGCTTAAATTATTTTCTGTGAAATTAAATATTTTTCAGCACATAGATTTTTACTTTGAAATTACTTTCATCATGAGAAGGCTTTGGAAGTCTTTGAGACTGCCTTTTGCATTGGGAATTTGTTTACCTTGCAGTCTTAAATTTGGAATATTACATTCAGCTCATGCATAGGACTATGTCAAATCAACACATCACTCATGAAAACCAAATTAAGGAAAGCTGTCAATAACAGCCAAGAGAAATCCACCCAAAAGAAAACCCTGCCTGACTTGAACTTAGGTCAGTCCTAGTGCTGAAGTGCCCATGAAACCACGTCTATTGAAGCCAACTGAAATCCACTCTGTTAGAGAAATGTAAAAATCTCTCTTGGCCTACTAGCCTGCAGTGAGTCACAGTATTTTTCTCTTGCAGTTGTCTGGAGATGAGATGGGATGGGAGAAAGTAAATATTACCTGTCAAACTAAAGACATTCCTTGTCTATTCACAGAGCTGCCCAACATATTTCTGGCAGAATTCTCATGTAAGCTTCTGGTGCTCACTGTACTTGCAACCATAATTCTGACTCAGTTGTAAGGCAGGAGTATGAATTACTCTCTGGAGCTTTCAATCTCTCAGCTTCAAGACATAGTTCAGCTTCCCAGTTCTGCCAGTGGTGGTGTTTTTCTTCTTCCTTCCACATGCTGTATCTGCTCAAAGCATTTTTCTCCATAAGAAAATGTGAAATTAATGGTCTAGGTTGCTTTCATCTTTCAGTTTTGCAGATGTATGTTTTCTTAACCCTTTGCTATACAGATCAGTCACTTGTACTTCTGCAGGTTCACCTATCAAGAACTCTATTCACAGAAGCACACTTGATTTGAAGAGTTCCAGGAAAACAGAAGTGCTGCAAAATCTCAAAAATCCTTTTAACAGGATTCCATGGATAGCCTGGCCTTAGGGTTATACAGAAAGAGACTCTTAGCTCTGGCTGGCAAAGAGAATAGACATGTCTGTTGTGCAGCCTCTGCAAATACAGGCCATCCCTAGGGAAAGGTGAAGGGAAGAGATAATTATGTGTGAAGTTTTTATTGTTCCTAGAAAATCAATCTCATGAGTCTTTTCTTAGTTAAGTACCAGTTATCCCAATATCTGCAAGGCAGTGTTTTGTGAGCAGTGTCCAAACAGGAACAAATTGATGTACAGGATATAAATTTCCTTTTGGAAAGCTTCTTTTGCAATCCTCTCCAGATTTCACCAAAAAGAAGTACTTGGATGTCCAGAAGACTTTGCTCAGTTAAAAATGCCCAATGCAAAATCCACAGCCTTGCAGAGAAATTTGCTATTTTTCACGCAGTGAACTGTACTTAAGTGTCTGTTTCCTCCCAGCTAGACCCGTGGTCCATCCACACCATGGAGTTGCAAGCCCATACCTCATTCTAGCTTTAAAAAGCTTCTCTGCATTAATGTGGAGTCAGCTCCAGCTAAGGGTGTCTCCTCACCACATGGGGCTCCAGCAAATACCTGCACCCATTCTTCATACTCCCTTCTTAGTTAGACCAGCACAACCATTTGCAGGACTGTTTCAGAATGAAAATAGAGGGTGTTTTTATCCTAGATCAGTGTAGAATCTTATACATCCTGGTGCTCTCCATCTGCAGGACTAACAGGCCCAAAGACAGAGCATTACAGGTCTCTGCCTTTTGTAGTCTGTTCATGTATCAGAACCACAAACCTTCTGGCATCCTGGTGAAGTGCACACCAGACTAGCATCACTGTGAGTGTGAGCAATGAATTAAATCTAATGCTGTTTTCTTCACTTAAGGAGCAAACTTTGCAAAGTTCCTTAATGCCCAATGAAGCAGTTTTACTGTGGCAAGGAATTTTCCTCTTGTGAACTCCATGTTCAAACAAGCTCCCTGGTGAGGTACGCACAGGCAGTCTTTTAATACAAACACAAAACTCACATTTAACTTATTAGCTGGGGGAGGAATACAGATGAGGGTTGGATGAATCTCATGAGTCATTGTTTCTGTAGGATAAAAAGCAAGCTTGTCTCAAACAAAATAAATTCATTTCTATTGTGTATTGCAGATAGGAGGGCTTAAATAATAGAAAGATTAATAGAAACACTTCAACCAATTGTTCTAGAAAAATGAAAAATAGCTTTTGCATTATGAAAGAATATTCTTTAAATATGGAGAAATAAAACATTTCAAATGAGACGATGTTTTGGGAGAGGGAGACAAACGCAGATTAGTCGTGCTTGAATGTACTTTCCCAAACAATGCACTGCTTAGAGCTAAGACTAAGACATGCTCATACCCCAAGGCATACATGCTAAAATAGGGAATGCATATTAGTTTAATTCCTTTATCATTTGCTCACTGCTGCATTTTCCTCTCTCATGCTAAGCCTTACCCTGGATAGCACCATATGCATATTCTGCATCCTGACCACTGAACTCATTCCCAGCTAAACCTTGTGGCTAAATGAAGGGACATGCTCTTGAAGTGTGAAGCAGGGCAAAAGCCCAGCACTAACACCATTAAAAAGATAATGGAATGGCACCACTCAAGTGCAGCACCATCCTCCAGTGGTGTGCAAATTTCAATGAGCCTTTTTTATTACTTTAAATTTTTAGATATGGAAGGAAATGATGAGACAGGGAAAAGGTATACCTGAAGGAAAACCAGAAAAGTCTAAAGCCAGCTGAATAAAGGCAAAAAAGTACTGAAACAGGGATTTAATGGAATATTCAAAAGAACTGACAAGAAAGGAAAGCATAGGCTACCAGGTCTGCAGATCTTGAAGACAGTGTCAAGCTATGCAAAATTAGGTAAAATAGTCCAGGTATCCACTGATTCAAGTTCTCACCAGAAAAAATCCCTAGAAAATCCCTGTGGATGGGTGGTAGTGTGTTGTAGTGCGTTTTTGTTTTATTAGCAGTTTTATGGTTTGATTTATGGTTTTTTAGGTTCAATTTCGTTTCCTTTTTGTTTTTACCTTTTCCCAGAAATTATGTCATCCTTGGTTGTGGCTTTATACTTATTTCCCAGTGCTAGGAATGCAAATGAGAAAAAGAAGAGTCAGTTGACATTCTATTACTTATGGATAAGTCTTCTTACCCACCCAAACCACAGCAGTCCTGGCACAGTTACCTCCAATACCTCATTTTCTGCATTTCAATTATCATCTGATTCAGCACCAGTCCTTGCTAATTCTCCAAAAGCCAGCATTGCAGGCAAGGGGACTTCCCTCACGATGCAAAGCCTCACCTGCTTTTCACAGGAATCTGGGGCACACTGGCTTCTACAAACACACCAATTCCTCTTACTGGTCAGTCAGTCTGTACATGAATCTCTCAGATGAGCAAACAGCAGAGTTTGAACTGAAGGAAAACTGTCTTGTCACAAATCAAGGAGACAACACAAAATAAATTATTCTTGTCTGCTTTAGTGGTCAATCAGTTTATGTATTATATCCACACACAGATATGATCAACTGAGCTCATGCTTATGTAATCAGACACATTACTCCACTGCTTCATCTGTAACTGAATAGAACTGCAGCAAATTAGTTCTGGTGCTCTGCAGAATTACCTGCTGAGATTAATTACCTGTTCACTTTTTGAACAAAGTCCATAAAAAGCACACAAAAATCATTTATCCCATCAAATAGCAATTTGGACCTTGCAGTTAGAGCACAGCTGACCTGAGGTAGAAAGTTCACAAGCCACCCAGCTCTCCTTCCAAATGAATCCCTTACATAAGCTTGATATAGAGCAAACACAGCATTTTGGCATGGGCAGGCATCTTGAAGGGCTGCATCCATCACATATTCCTGAGGGGGTCTCTAAGATTTCCTGACCTAAAGGCTCAACGTAGTTTTCTTTTAGGGCTGGAGAAGTGAAAGCCGCCTGGATCCCACTGCCAATGCTATTCAGTGTACTTACATGTTCTTGAGTCCTGTAATATGCTAAAATAAAACTACATTTAACCACAGAATTCGAACCCCTGTTTGACCACTGTTCTGAACCTAGTAAGTATCTGACAACACAGAAACATGCTGCTATTTTGGTGTTGTTAATTACTCCTCCCAAAAGCCCATGACAAATAGATAACTGATACAGGAATTGTCTAAAAAACTGGAAATTTTTTCCTCTGAAATCTCTGTTTTCATGCCTTAAGTGTCAGAGCTGATAGAACAAACAATTCTGAAAATACATGGGTAGGAATGCAGAATACCTACCAAGTATTATGAAAGCTTCATCTTGCCCTACAAAGTTCAACCTTATCTTAACTAGGGATCACAAGAGACATCTCACTACAAGAAGTGTTTGCTTCCATGGAAAGCACTTACTAAGGAAATGTGAAGAGGGAGAAGTACTAAAAGGAGTGAGTGACTTGCTGCTGTTTGCAGAATGGTAACAGGTTAAAAATAAATGCTAGATAAGAATAAAGGAACTGGCTTAATGCTAGAGAGGAATAAAAGAACTGGCTAAATGATCAGTCAGTCATTATCATATAGAAAGAGGCCATGATAATTCAAATATAAAACCCAAGACCTAGTTTTCCCTAAGTAAAACTGAGAGCTGGGTTGAAGCCCCTAAGCAGTAAGGCCAGCAGAGGAATCTCTATTAAACACAGGATTTGGTGTCTACCCAAGCCTCAGGGATACTGGGCAAAACCTGCAGATGATGAGCTACAGCCACTCCAGATTTGAACAGGTAACTGTACCTAACACAAACAGCCATCAAAATAGTTCCAACACCCAGATCATCAATTTTTTGGTGAGGGCATACCTGACTCTGAAGAAAAAAGCATTGCATTGCAGACATAACACAAGTTTGTAAAGGAAACTCATGCTCTATCATAATGCCTCACATTAAGAATCACCCAACACTTGCTAAATCTGTAGGAATTATTCTAGGAATGGGCTCAAAGTGTGACGTGGTTTGAGAGCAAAGTGGGTTCTTGTGTCTTCTCAATCAGACACAAAACCACCTACACATCAAAGACTCATTCCCTGAAATGAGCAGCATTCCAGCTGTGAAGCCAAACTTCCACTGATCTCTAACATTAACAGAGCCACATTAATGACTTAAGCACAGTAAGAAAAGCTGCACCTTGAGGATGAAGAACTGCAAAGGTATTAAACATCTCCTCCACGGTGCCTGCAGCATGGGCCCACACCCACAAAAGTGTTTGTTCTTAATCTCTGACTGCTATTACTCTCACTCATAAATCCTTCTTCAATTACAAACAGTTTTAATTAATAACATACCCCCTGTGCCTATGCCCTGGGCCATTTCCACTTAAACTATTAAACCACAGTGTCTCATGTGGCAACTAAAAGCAGCAACAGCTTTTTTTGCAGGCCTGTGAGCAGTTTGTACTGTGTTAAGAGCACAGCTGCAGGTGCACCTGATCACCCCTCCAAACAGTGGGCTGACAGGGGAATCATCTCAGCAAGAGCCATCCAAAGCTGGTAGGACAAAAGGGTTGTGAAGCATGACAGCAAACCTGCCCTAAAAAATAAAATCGACATCTCAGGCATTCAGCCAGCCAGTCACCAAATTACCTACCCAGCTTTCCTATCTCTTCACCCTGGGCATCTTTCCCCACAAAACTTCCCAGTCTGTATCCCTGCCTTTTGAAACAAGACCTCAATTGTCTCTGTCTCATGGTTTCAGAACTGGGAGACCTGCACCTAAAAAAGCTGCTTTCTACAGGAATCCACATGCATTTTCTCCATCCCTTTTCTTACTGCCTTAGGTTCAAACAGAGCTCAAGTCCCAAGAGCTTACCTCCATTTCCTCTTTTACAACTACAGCTCAGCATTGTTACACAGCACTGTTTCTCCTAACAAAGAGAATCAAGCTTTATGCCAACAGCTCAGAAATTTAGACACTGGTGTATCTTCAGATAAGAGAATGACTGTGGGGGCCCTGAATCACACAGCAATTTCTTCTTGCAAGACCCATTCAAGCACCTGAGGGCCTCCTCTTACAGGGACACAACAAGCTCTGCTTTCTGTCACCTTTAAACAAGCAGCTTCTGTATTACTCTTAAACTGACAGTTGATTTGAGCTAATGAAACATTAAAGTGGCAGTTGCTCTTTGGTATTTTTAAAGAAATATTTACACTCCAAGGGCTTGACCATGCCCTATGAGATGACTCGGAGCCAGTAATAATGCTGATTTGTACAAGACAAGGTAAATAAATGTGTCCCAGATCTCACACAGCAAAGCTGTCAACTTATAAACAACTTTAGTTGGAAGTTTAAAATGGAATTACCTATTTTGTATTATTTACATTCAATATTTCAGACCAATGGTTCTGCACAATCCCTTGAAAAACAGTGGAATAAACACTTCCAAAGAAAACATATGGTGCCTCTGCCATCATATATCAAGTCATGCTAGCACATTCCAGCCCTCACCCCATCTTCCCAAGTCACTCCTTTGCTTCACAGGACCCTTCTCTTGCCCCACGGGCTGCACCCTACCTACACCTGTCAGACCCAAAATATGGTATTTTGGGTATAACAGATATGGGATACCACAATGGATGGCTCAGTTGGTTATTTCAGGGCCCTTTGCTTTCTCATCTCTTACTCACCTGAACTAGTACAACCACACCCCTGCCTGATGCTCTCAGTACACCCTGCCCAGCTACAAGGGCTGTCAGAAGCCTAAGCACATTTTGTTGAATACAGTAGTCACAGCAGGCTAAAACCCACCAAACTTGCAGTAACATCAAACATTTTATTGTTCACCAATGCACTAGGTGAGAACATAATTTCTCAGTGAGCACACCTTCCCCTGGTCCATCAGAGTGATCAGGTAGCACAGCCTGCCCTCTGCCTGAGGGTGAAAATAGCACAGGAGCTTGGGCCTTCTGGAGGGTAGGGCTGTTTTTGTGTTTGGCTGTTTTCTTGGGGTTTTGTTTTGTTTTTTTAATGTTGAATGTTATTTCTAGAACCTTTCTTACAATGCAAGAAACAGGCAGGCAGTGTTTTATTTTGTTTCAAATGTACTGTAAAGACTGTTTTAAGTTCATATGCCTTAATCAGTGATAATTCCTGTTAGCAGCATGATCACCATCATCACCATTTGCTCTGGACACGTCTTACTCAGTGCTGGCAGTTAATAATTAGTTTAGTCAGGCATCCCTAAGCACAAACCAAAGCTGCTCACTCACTTGCACAGTCACAGGCTGGGTACCTACCACCACAATGTCCAGCAGGCATTTGAAAAAACAGAGATATTAAGTACACAAGACAAAAACTAATGAAAAGTCACTCATTTCCCACTTCCCAATTCACTGTCTATTCACTCTTGGAAAAGTGTTCTGGAAAATCTCTGCTAAAATCTGTCTCAAGGTATTTGCTCACTGTGAGATACAATTGCTTGCTTTAGCTAAACTAATTGTCAACCTATGCAAACACATGGCAGACCATTAAGTGAGAGGCAACTGTGAAGTACTGAAGGACTTATGCAGACAGTTTTCCCAGTTGTCTTTTTAAGAGTTGTCTCAAATCCATTCCTAGTAGTAAAATTAATAAGCTTACAGTACCACTTTAGAATACCACACTGTGAAAAAGTTTACATCACCATTCTATAGAAAATAAAAAAATCAAACCAACAAGAACTCTCATCTCTCTACAACTTTTATCAGTTTAAATGTCCATGGTCTTGACCTTGGCTGGGCACCAAATGCCCATCAAAATCAAGCTAACACTCCCTTTCTAGCTGGATGGGGAAAGAAAATGTAACAAAAAGCTCCTGGGTTCAGAAAAGCACAGGGAAGTAATTTACTAATTACAATCATGGGAAAAACAGACCCGGTTTGAGGAAATTAATTTATTACCCATCAAATCAGAGTAGGGTGATGCAAAATAAAACACCTTCCCCCCAGCACTCCCTTTTCCCCACGTTCAAGTTCACTCCCAAGTTCTCTACCTCCCCCACAGTGGCACAGGGGGACAGGGAATGGGTGTTGTGGTCAGTTCTCCACACATTGTGCCTGCCCTCCTTCCCCCTCAGGAGAGTCCTTCTCAAACTGCTCTAGAATGGGTTCCTTCCACAGGGTGCAGTCCTTCAGGAGCAGACTGCTCCAGTGTGGCTCCCCTCTGCTGGCAAGGAGGGAGGGGAGAGAATGCTCCCCATGGACCTCCCTGGGCTGCAAGGGCACAGCCTTTCACGGGTTGTTCTCATTGCAGCCTTCACCTGAGGGATTGTTCCCACTCAGAAGCACAGGCAGCATCAAACCAGCACCTGGCTCTGGCTGTGCAGACTCAGGCAGTGCCTCTTTGCTCACCAGGAATACTGTGGTGGATCAAAGCATTACCTTCAAAGATCTTCCAATGGATGAATCAATGCTCAGCTCATTACCCCCAACTGCTGAGACACTACAGTGCCTGCATGTACAGCAGAGACCAAACTTGTCAGATTTTTTAAACTAAACAGTTATAACAATTATTTTCCCTAGGAATTATCCCCAGGAAATTAACTTTGTGTCTAGGGATTCTGCTACATGAAATATAAAATAGACATAGCACAGGACCCAGCTAATAGAGTATAACAGGTGTATTCTCCTCGAAGTCAACATCTTAGACCTCTGTAACACTCATTTTTTTCTGCCACTGTCTTCTAGTACCAAATAAATTTCTTTACTTCATAAATGCAACTCTTCATTTATTCTCCACTGTGAATAAATTAAAAAAAAAAGCTAAGCTATTGAGCAGCACTATATATTTGCTTTAAGCTGTATTCTACATGAGGAATATTAGACATTTATTCAAAAAGCGTTCAGCACATATTGTTTACTGGATCTTGTATTGCAGGGTAGGTCTTTATTAAAAGGCAGTATTTGTTCCACAACGTACACTTCATACACTGGAGAACAGGAAGCCAATATGCCCATGTACAAACTAACTTTGCACTTCGAGTACCCCGAGAAGATTCTCCAGTTTGCCAGCAGCAAGCTGACAAGGGGACTCTGGATGAGAAAAGGTAACACGGCAGAAACAAAGTGTAAAAACTGACTTGCATTAGTGTGCCATGGTGCATATGCTTGTGCACACCTGGGACTGGGATGGACAAGACAGGAATGAGGCTTGGGGACATAATTCTCAAGCCACTGGGCACAGATAACCAATTTTTGCCTCATTTATATGTAAGTTTTACCATAGACACATGCAGCACCAAAACCATGCCAAGCCCTGTATTAAGCAAAAAACTTCCAAAAAGGCTGAACTAATACAATAAACTGAAAAATTCAAATTAACAGAATGACCTCACGCACAACAGCTTAACAGCCATCATCAGGGTTAAGAAAGTTTGCTTTGCTGGAACTTTAGGAAAAATGTTTTAGCCAGAGATTACAAAGCTTGCTAACAACAGCACAACAGTGGAATGAAATTCTTATTATCTTACAGCACAAAAATCTCTCTAAGGTTTGACTATAGAAGTTCTACGCACAACCAATGAAAAAAGAAAACAATCAACATGTTGTATCATTTCACAGTGTACAAGTAAGCAGTAATGAAGAGAAGTCAATTTTCCATGTGGTCATTTTTCTGTCCTCTGCTTCAGAAAGAACACCATTTGCAGACAACTACAGCTTGTTTTCTCTTGCTCCTTCCCCTACCAGCCATTACAGCAGCTTATAACTGTTACTGACACTGCTTCACTATAGGGAATCCAAGAGCACACTTCAGCAAATTTCAAGGAGATACATACCTGTCTAAAGACATACAAAAAATATGCTATGCCCTTTCCTTTGCATTACCAGGATAAACTGTAGAAGAGGAGCAAGATGAGCAATGCATAATACCAGTCCTTCCAAAAGGAAATTAAAGATTGAATTTTACACTGCAATAAAAAATATATTTGAAAAAAAAATTGTATTTCACATTAGAAAGACATCACCTGAGTTTCTAAACAATTCTGGTTTTGAAATTACTTCTAAACACAGAAATAGATTAATTAAGCCTATCCCACTCTGTTGGTTTGGGCTGGGATAGAGGTAGTTTTCTTTGTAATAGCTACCATGGGGCTATGGTTTGAATTTGTACTGAAAACCAGCACACTTATGCGTGCAGCTTTTGTTTTACCTATTAAACTATCTTTATCTTGACCCATGAGTTCTCTCACTTTGCTTTCCTGATTCCCCCACTCATCTCACTGAGGGGTCACAGTGAGTGAGCAGCTGCATGGTGCTCAATTGCTGGCTGGAGTTAAACCACAACACACATAAATCAGGAAACTATTCACAGCAAAGTGAAATTCCATCTTTTACACTGTAGCTGTGTAGTAAGTAATGCAGCTTTTTTAAACAGCAATTTAATTCCTTGAAAATGTAATGCTTGCTTCATGCCAATATTATTTTCAGAGCAAGCCAGAAAAATACTAGGCATGGCAAAAGTAGCTACAGGAGTTTTCAAAAGTATATAATTATTCCACTTTAATTGCAAGTTAAGGCCTCCTCAGCTCAACACAGTAGAAGCTGGATAAAGAACAACTTCCATCACCATTACAGAAAACACCAGCACACAGTCAAGATGAGCACAAGTCTTATTTTAACCACAACTGAGGCACCAGCCTCCTCTTTGTGCATGTGTATTACACATTTGGAAGAATGCTTTTCCTTCAGCTCACAAAAAATCTGATTTACAGTCTGTGGACATCAGACACCGACGATCTCCACTTTAGTCCTGTTTGCCTTCGCGCCACTGCCGCGAACCCTCGTTCCAGGCTACATAAACAAAGAGAGCAAGGACCACATGGACAGTGACCACAGCAACTATGGCAGCATAGAAATAGCTGTCTCTGTCAGACATTCCCAAGGAACCTGAGGAAACAAAGAAAGTAAACAATATTAGTTATGAGCTAGGAGCTCTGACATGGCAAGTCACAATTCTCCCTAAAGACCAAAGTTACAGTTACTCCTGGATCAGAAGTCTGAGCTCAAAACAATTCACAGGAAACAATTCATTGTGACAGTTAAAGGCCTTGAAACCATTTCCAGAGCACAGCAACACTGCAGTATTCAATATTTAAGATAAAATAACCTAGATTGACATCAACAGCCTAGAGTTTTACAACATTCAGTTTTTCTGATAGTACCTTCCAGCACCAAACAAACCTCAACATCCTTTTTTCCTAAATGTAACTCTCTTTCTGGGGCAATAAAGTGGGGGACAGAGGTGGGAGGAAGAAGGGGGAGAATTCTGTAATAATTTGCCACTAAAACAGGAGAAAACAGTAGAAGAACAATTAAATTTAGAAGACTATGACCTTCTGTATTTGGACTATAAAACAATAATGCCCCACCAGTTAAGATACATTAATAAATCTCATATAAAATAAGCCTTCAAATATCGAAAGAGCAAACACTGAAATACTGTTTTCCTCAATTAATTTAAAAAACCCAACAAAGTCTCCCCAAAAGCAAACAAAACCTACACATTACAGCACTCCAAAACCATCACCCTACAAGGACAATCCTTTCAGTGCCAACAGATCTTGTCATTAACTGACACAACGAAGTTAAAGCTCAGCTTGCTACGCCTCAAATTAAAAAAAAATAGCTATAAAGGATCTTGAAAGTTACTTAACAATCTTTGAGCCTTCATGTACTACATACAGCAGTACACACCAAAGGAGAATAATCTCAGAAAAACTCATAAACTGCTCAAAAAGCAGCTGCTTTCTCCCTTCCCCCTCCTCACTTCTGAAGGTGGCAACTTCCTAGAACTGCAGGAGGTAAGTATTAAAGCCTTGCAGAACCAGGACTACAACATGGCTGCTTGCTCAAACAAACAGCCATAATCTCTCTTACTTTTTTTTTTTTAATTAAAAGAAAGCTCCACAAGCAACCATATTCAATATTTGAAATTGCATATAACTTGTTTAAATGTACATATGTTTTAAAAAGCAAAATATAAACCTCAGAAACAGCATTATTCTGTCTCAAACACATGGTTAGTTTGCAATACCTGCAGGAAACATATCTCTGATGATTCTGACAAAGTCTTCTGCAGGGTAGTGTTAAAAACCCTTTAGGTAAGGGGAACAATGCACCTCTATACAATATAAACCATTGTATAATAAACAGCAAATTTTGGATTGCAGACCACAATGCAGGGAAAGATACATTGACCATTTATAAAATTTTCTGTTCTAATTAGACATTACAGGAACTTTTGTCTATATATGGAAACAAATATTCAAAACAGGAAAAACAAAGATGCTATTAGAGAACGGTGCTTCTCCTCTATTTTTGTAATAATAATGCTAATTGTCAGAAAGAAAATTACCTTCAAATACATAAGCCTTTGATGAAAAATATAGCCCAACGGGTAATGTAATCATTAGAGCTGTGAAGAACAGAAGCGTTCTTAAAGTTGATGTTAATGAACCCTCATTTCTGAAATAAATAAGAGAAGTTACACACAAAAGAAAGTCACAATACATATGCCTGAAACAGGACAAGAACTTGTTCCAAACAGAAGCTGATTACTTCTCAAGAACTGAGTAAGTGTATTGTTTGGAAGCAATAAAGACTTGAAGTACGCATTTGTTGGCTGCAATAAAAATGAGAGTATTCAAAACAATGTAATGATTCTGCCAGTCTAAGCTCACAAACAAAATTAAAAACAATCTTTAGACTTTTCCTTGTTACTGCTTTGCGATCATTATAACATAGGGGGGTTAATATGTTTATCAATGCATTACTGCATAATTATTAAATATCTATTATTACTTACACATGCACATGTCATATGACAGTATCCTGCATTAAAACTTGCCAAGTTCCTTTTTTTCTTTTTAAAGTAACTACAAGTCCAGGAAAATGACAAATCCTACAGGCTAGGATAGAAAGGGAAGCACACCGAATGAATTTAACAGCTTACTACTCCAAGTTCCTTTTTATTAGGTCTTCTTCCTCTATTTAAAAATAATTTCTCAGTTTTTAACTAAGAAAGCAGGAATAAGTGTAGTAACAGTCACAACATAGACCCACTACACCAAAACTTTGCCTTCACAGACCTAAACCTAGAAGACCTTTGACAAGAGAAGGCTTATGAAATTTTATGTACTTAATAGGGTCTCCTTGAAGTTGACCTGCTAGAACAGGTGTTGTGTTTACAAAACACCACATACAGCCTGGTGCTGTGTGTTTCCACCAGTTCTCACTCACTCTGCCTGGCTGACTACATTATTTTATGATGAAGTAAATATGTAAGCCAGGCAATACCCTTCTGACTTTCAAAGATTGCCTCATTCAAAGACATGAGTCCCTGGGGCGTTGAAACACAAATATATGTGTTTTTCTTTGAAAAAAGGTGGAAATGATGAAAAAAAAAAAAATCTCATCCTCTGACAGTTATGTGCAGCCATGCACAGCTCCTACACTGCAGCCAACAGCACTGCTGGCTGCTCATGTACTGCCATACATTTAGGCAGTGTAAAAAAAGAAAAAACATCCGAATTCTCTCCTTTATCAGCGTTTGCCTGAAGCACTGTCAGGGTGGAGGACAAAACTGCATTCAAAATTTCCCTAGGGAAATTAGAAACCATTCTATCAACACTTACCCACAGAAGAGTAAGATGACCTCCAGCTTATTACCAAAGTTAAAAACTCCACTGCTGACAAATACTTTTCTTACACTGACATACTCTCATCGCTTCCCTACGCGGCAAAAACAAACATTCGTGTATAAGCTCAGTCTAGCTCGGCACGTTTTCCCGACGGCCGGCAGCCTCCCGGCTCGGGATTCGGGGTGGCCCAGGGTTACGAAGCGTGACCCAGGCAAACCGGGGACCTCCTCCTCCTCCTCCTCCACCCGTTCCGGCTCCTCCGGGCCCGAGCCGCCGCTCCCTCCTGCTCCTCCCCGAGCCCCGTGGCTGCAGCCCCACCGCGGGCTGACGGTGTCGGGCGCGCTGCCCGCGGCCCAGCGCGCGGCTTTCCCCGCGCCCCACCGCCTTGCCCTCCCGCCCCCGGGCCCTTCTCCCGCCCGCCCCGAGACTCACGGCCTGAACTCGGCCACCGGCACGGCGCTCACGGGGCCCGACCCGAACCGCTCCATTGCCGCCCCACCGCCGCCTCGGCCCGCCGGAAGCCGCGCAATGACCGCGCATGCGCGCGGAGCGGCGGCGCCGTCGCCATAGCAACCATGGGGCTGGCGCGGCCTAGCGGTGGGCGGTGAGTACTGCAGCGGGCCCGCCCCGCCGGCTGAGGGACCGGCATGGAGGGACAGAGGGACGGGGAGACTGAGGGATGGAGGGACTGAGGGAAGGACAGACAGAGAGGGAGGGACAGAGGGGCAGAGGGACGGAGAGACAGAGAGTGAGGGATGGAGGGACAGAGGGACGGAGAGACTGAGGGATGGAGGGACTGAAGGACGGAGAGACTGAGGGATGGATGGACAGAGGGACAGAGGGAAGGAGAAATGGAGAGACTGAGGGATGGAGGGAATGAGGAATGAAGGGACAGAGGAATGGAAAGATGCAGGGATGAAGGGACAGAGGGATGGAAAGATGGAGGGGCCGAGGGAAGGAGAGACAGAGGGACTGAGGGATGAAGGGACACAGGGTTGGAGTGATGGAGGGCCAGAGAGATGTGGCAGTGGAGGGCAGCCTGGGACCTGGGCCACAGCAGCAGCTTCAGCTGGGCTTGAGCAGAGTCATCATCTCTACAGGGAAAACCACCCTGAGCAGGCTCACTGCCAGCTCGGGACAGTGGTGCCATCTGTGCTGTGTACAGGTGCTTTCCTTGAGGGATCTGGAGAGTGTTTGTGTGTGGCAAAACTGCTGTCAGATGTCTTGGTTGAAGGTTGAGGCTTTCCAGGATATGGCTGTGGTCTCAGAGCCAATAAAACCTATGGGATTGAGATGTTTTGATGAACTCATCAGTACAAAACACTTTAAATGAAATAACACAGGGCCAAGGCATTCTGTGAAAGGGAGGCTGCAAATTGTCTCTATGTCATCCTGTTAGGAGGGAGGCTTGTTCACTTAAAGGTTTTCTGCTCTCCTGCCACTAAGAAAAAAATTCTGGTCAAAATCTGAAAGAAACCATCCCCATCACAACTAACAGGTTCTGCAAATGAGAGTCCAAGGACTCCTGCAGAGTTCACTCTCCTCCAGCCTGATGAGCACTAAGCATTTCCAAGGTTATGCTCTGTTCAAGCTATTCATTCACTTTCCTGCTGAAGCTACTCTGCTTAAATACTCACCAAAGGATGGACTTGAACCCAGCTTTCCAACAGAAGCCCAGAATGTTACAGTCTCTGCTGTGCAATCAGTCTCATTTGCAGGGGAACTAATTGTTGACACTCAAAGAACAGCTTTTGAAGAAAATAAAGCCTTGCAAGCTTCCAAACAAAAGCTCTGGGAGCTGTTTAATTGATGTTGCCATTTAATTGACTCTCATGTACCACAGTAGTAACATATTTGCCCTTTTTATGGTAAAATCATGTTATCTTGCCACTCAGCCACACCAAACCTTAATTGTGTGAGTCACTAACTCCACACAACTCCTTCCTCATCTTTTCCTGCAGGGTGCAGCCTTCCAGCATTCCTGCAGCCTCTGCCCTGCTCCTTGCTGCAGTGCCACTCAGCACATGGCATGGCACAGTGGCCTCTTCTTTCCTTCTTGACCCACCATGGCATCCTGCTACCCTGGAAGAGAAGAAACATGAGATGGTTGCTTTCCTTGCAATCAGTAAGATGAGGAAATAAGCACTTTGGTTTTGGTAGTTCCTGCTGTGCTCTTGCCTCTCAGAGTTTACTCAGAGTGAGTTCCCTTCACCTGGGTTGGAGGACACTGAATGGGCACCAGCAGCTGGAGTGGAAGGCAAGGAGCAGCACTGTCTGCAGCATTGATTTTCTACACTCTGATTACAAATACTGAGGCATTTTATTTTGTTTTCTCCAACATGCGTGAGAAAGAAAGTGAATTTTGTTAAAGCACTTCCCCCCCCCACCCCCCG
>VYZP01021295.1:64807-150425 GCA_013400635.1 Hypocryptadius cinnamomeus
CGCCCCCCCCAGCAATGAACATATCTCAGCTGGCAGCTCCCTCGTGTTTGTTAAGATGCAGCACAGTTCAAGCTGTTCAGCACTTACAGGGTCAGGTCTGGCTCTTGGGGTCATACTTTCACTGTAAACCAACCAATTTTATGTTCTTTTAAAACAGAAGAGCCCTCCTCATCTTTGCATCCACTGCTACCTGAGCCAGCAAAGTGACAGCTTGCATGAGGGGGGCAGGAGGGGCTGGCATGGGCCAGGGAGGGCCTTTGCAGCCCCTACTCAGTTGGGTGGGGATGCAGGGAAGGTTTGCTGTGTAACTCAAGCTTAAAACTTCCAAATAGTTCTTCAAAACACCTAATAAAATTTCAGCTAGCCAATCCCAACATTCAACCTAAATGTGGGAACAGGTTTTGTTTACTTATAAACAATTAAAGCAATTACAAAACGTTTTAGAAAATCAATGAAGTTAATTTAGAGTTAAGAGAGAAACTGGATCACTGAAAAATTATGAATGTGGGTGCAGAGCACATCTAATCACTAAAGGATGTTCTTTCCACTTTTGGTTTGACTTTCTTGATAGTTTCCCCAGTAGGGAAAGCAATGACATAAGAAAGTTTAATAACAGAACAACAAAACAAGGAAATATAAAAGTGGAATAAGTCTCACATCATATAAACTTACCATAAAGATGCATATCAAGGCTTAGGAAGTAACAAATAATTTAAGGCTGAACAGTCCACGTCATTAACTTTTAATATAAAGTTACTTCATATCTCACCATACTGATGTTTTTATCTCCTAGAATAATAACAATTTTGCAGAATGACTTCCTGCATATTAGCTGCTTTTCTTTTGTGAGCACATAAAGAAAACACAAAGCTTTTAGAAAAATTTTACAACTGTGAAAGAAAAAGAAGCCTTTTATTTGCATTTTTGCATTAGCTAAAAGACCTGTAGGGTACAAAGTTTTGTCTGTTTGCTTCAGATTTTATACATCAGGTATTCTGAAACTTCAGGCAGACCACAGACCTGCCTTACCTTCTGGATTATAGAGCAAATATAAAACTTGTCCTTAAGCAGAAACTGTGCTGCAAGCACAAGAAGCTGCCAGCTGTGGGACTAAATATCTGCTATTCTAAGACTTTGTCCTCAACAACATTTGCCAGGCGATGCTTGAAGAACATTAAAAACACAGGCAGCCCCTGCTTTTCTGGGGTCTGTGTCTCAAGGGTGCAGAAGAGGCAGGAAGGTGCCTGTTAAAGCAATACCATCTAGTGGCAGATGCAGAAGGAGAATCCAATCCCCCAAAAGGAGCAGAGCTGGAAAGGTGAAAGCTGAAAAGACATTATTTAAAAGCAAAACCACCTGCTTGAGAGTATTCTTTTTCATTACTTGTTTCCATGGTAATGTATAAAAAAGAATGATATACAAATAAATATTTATCTGTTCTGTGAACGTCTACACCCCAGAAAAAGTGTTTCATGAAAGATGAAATGATGGATTGTCTAAATCTGGAATTCTCCATGACAGTCCAGGCTGAAAGCCCAACAACCACAGAGCATGTTACACAGCTGGCCACCCATCTTCTATGGGAATAGAACCACAGTGACATTAATGCTTGGGTTGGCAAAGAGAGCATTTATCTGGGCGTTATAGGGCTGTATGTCCTGTTACTGTACATCCCAAGATAAGTTAGAGCAAAGAGCTCAGACACCCCTATTAGCTAATGGAACTTGGAAGTCTCACCATGTAATTTTCACCTCTCTCTAGTGTTGCTGTCATTTTGCAATGAAAACATAGGGCTGCCTTCCACATGCATTGTGTAATACCTGTGGCACCTACATAAACAGAGTGGGAAAGGCTTCATTCCCACAGCTGATATAAGTCAACCAGTACTTACCAATTTCAGGTGAAACTCTAGATACTGAAGGAAACAGACATTTTTTCTGTAGAGGCAAATGTAAACAAAGTCTTACAAGTTAGATGCAGTTTAACCAGTATGTGACATTCTATACCCCTGCCTAGACAAACAGTGCTGACTACAAAGTGGACAGTGTCAAATTTTTTTGCAGTTTTGGAGGGGTACTTTTCCAAAAACTAGCGTGTGTTAGCACAAATGCACAGAAAACATATCCCCTTCCCAGGGCTATTTGGGCTATAGTTAGCTGTGCAAAATGCAGAAGGTTTTTGTGAGGATGGAGAGTTATAGGGGTGGTGTTTCTGATGGCTTCATCCTCAACCAGTGATGGGTTAATCTGAAAACCATGAAAATCTGGGAGATGCTTCTAGTTTTATACACCAACACAGAAGCGCTAAACTGTTCATCTAGGGTTACGTGGTGTCTTCTGCATTTATTCTGTGTTTGGTGTTTATGTTCCTTATCTGACTCTCTAAGGAATACTGCCTGAACATATACTAGAAAAACAATTAGTGTTGAGGCACAGGCATGAGCTCTATCTGCCACCATGCCCATCCCCCTTTTCTGGCTTGCTCCTGGAGTGGATTTGTCCTGCAGCAGCCAGCACTCTGCAGGCTCTGAGTGGGGACAGCTGGGCAGCACCAGGTCCCAGCAGGAGACAAAGCCCTGTTCTCTTTCTGAGCTCACAGGTACCACTGGAAGCAAGAGAGTGGCTAGAGCAAATGCAACTAGGCAATAACTTGTATCAGCAGACCAGGTTTTGGGGTTGGCATATTAACCTCTAGACCAGGGCTGAGTGCACTGGGAGTAGCAGGGGAAGAGCGATCCCTCAGTCACCATAGCAGGGGATTGTGCAACAAACATTGAATGCATTCCTCAACTCCACCATACAAATAAACTGGAAAAGCTGTTGTTCCATGGATAGGACTAAAGACACATTTTACAGAGTACAGAAACATCCATGGATTTTATGGCTTGCGTACTGTCTGCTCATAAAAGGATGCTGTTCAATGCAATGGGAACTGTAATACTTTATGTCTACTATCTCTGGGCTGACAGCCCTTTCCCTTCAAAAGATGCCCTCAGCAGCAGAATTGCTCTCAGCTGTTCCTTGCTTGCAGGTGAGAAGAAGCAGGAAGAAACTGCATTCTCCAGTAAGTTCTTCAGCAGGGGCTAGTGTGAAGCATCCCCCTTTGGTTTTCAGATCAATATTTGTGGAGAATAAGAGGGAAAGTGTCCTTTGCAGAGGCAGGGTCATAGCCATGCCCATGTGGCTTTCCTTTTGTTGTAGAGGAAAATTGCTGGCAGTCAGGTTGACCAACTGGTTACATTACAACCTTCCTCAGCACTTGGGGTCAGATGAAAACAGGGTGATACTGTTTGCAGACAGAAAGCAGAAAGTTTTGGTTTAGAAAGATTGATAGATATGAGCACATACATACACATGAGCACATACATACACATGTACTTTAAACCAGCAATAAGAAAGACAGTGCTTGGGAGTAAATAATACTACAGTGCAACAATTAGTAATACTACTACATGACTGCATTGTGTGGGAGGATTTAAAAACCTGTCATTTCATTGTTGAAACAGTCCTAAAAGTGAAGAATTTCTGATGAGCTTCACAACATCAGTTACATGAAAATTGCTTCCCCTTCCCACTGCTCCTGAAAAATCTCTATTTTATTTTCATTGCAGCTGACACAAAAAATAGTTCTTGTTCATCCTGTGTCCCAGAAAGCATTGCAGAGATCCAGCACACTGGGCCATACACACAACAAAATTTATACTTTTATAAAATTACCACCTTTTCCACCATCCTGTTACATACTAAGCCATCCATCAGTATTACAGTGATGTTATTTGCATTCTCCAGTAAAATGAAAGGTAATAAGCTTATAGCCATACAGGACACCAGCAGCTTAGGGTGTAAGCCAGACATAATTAATAGAGTAGCTAAATTTTAACTGACACTGTGGCTTCAGTTCTGTTCTTTGCATTTGGCATCTTCACTAGCTAATAAAATTCTCCGAGGTCAGCTACAGTGACAGGAGTTATTTTTTTTGGATCCAGTACTCACCCAAAAGACATCTGAATGCAGCCAGAGCCTTAGTTTGGCTTTCAGGTGAATGAACACTGCTCAAAGGACACCATGAATATATAGATTTAATTTACTGAGTAGCATGCTTCATGTTTTCTCCACCAAGAAGGATGGAGAGCTGCAAGTCAGGCTTTTCTCTTTGTCCAGCTTTCCCGCTAGGCACAAGGAGGAGAAAGGAGATGCTGCAGAGTGAATCAACAGGGTATCTTTACTCAGGGAAGGCTCTCAGTGAAGAGCTTTGCTTTATCCAAAGCACCCAAGACAGCTTTGCTCTGGGAAAATGGGGAGTGCAGCATGTGTCACTGAGCAGCAGTTGCTGTACAACTGTGTAATCAAGTATCTATGAGGATGGTTCATTTCTACACCTTAAAAATGCAAATAGGGATCTGTTTTGTCTTTAACCACAGGAAGGATATGGAATATGAAAATCTGGAGCTTTGGAGACTTTAATATCTGAAGATATCAAAAAGATAGGAGAAAGTCACCAGTTTCTCTGCAGACCGGAACTGGTGATCCTCTTCTTAGGTATGTGGAAACCCTGCCTGAAGCTCCTCTGAGACCTCACCAGGACCACAGGTTACAGCCTTTAAAACTCACATGGGAAAACAGCTGAGGCTTTTGAAGGTTTTCAGGACTTAGGCTTAATTTTTTTTCTGATTTATTACATAAACTAGCAACGAAGAGACAAAAAACTCAAGCCTGCTACTGAAGACCCCTTGGTGAACATAGGGACAAATAGGGATTCTTGGAGTGGCTCTCTGGCAGGCAATGAAGGACCCTGCTTCACAGACCCTGGCTGGATGGGATGCAGTCACAGGGAGACATGAAGGGGGCAAAGGCCCCTGTGAGCTGCAGAGACCAGTGTTTCTCAGCCTTTCCTTTTGACAGGATGGCCCCTCCTTTCAGACTTCTTATTACCTCTAGTCTTTTCAGGCAAATACATCAGTGCTCCTCTAATTAGTCTGCATGTAGGTACTTGTGTGTTGTGAGAAGCTGCTGAAGAACAGAGCTTTGGAGGACCTGAAGGTGCAGAAGTCTGGGCAGGGTTCTATTTCTTTCCACTATCATAACTTTCCATTACCTCACATCTCTGCCCCATGACTGCCTTCCCCACACATCACACATTCCTGTTCTCTGTGTGAAAATGAGAAAACATCACTTTCCCTCTGTCAGGCTTTTCACCATTACACCAAAGGATTGCATCCCCTTCTTCTCCCTCATCCAGAACTGAACTGGCTGCTTCAGTAGTAGTGGCAGGCCCACAGTAGTTATCCATTTGGTGCTGTGTGAAAGGCCTCTGCTCTATCATCCCCTCATGGCAAAATTTATACACAATTACTAAAGTTCTAATTAAACATGTTGGAAAATATAAAACACTAAAAGCTCTGCTTCAAGACTGCAGCAAATGTCATGCACTGATTACATGGAGGACAGGACATGAGCATGGGAGCATTAGCTCCAGGCCAGGTAACAGATGTTCCTGTTTTACTGGCATCCACCAATGATATGGCAATCACTCTTCAAATAAATAATATTCACATTTCATTGAATCTCGCTGTGTCTTTCTTGCCAGAAGATGTTTAATTTGCTGGTCTTTCCTTTGCTTGTTACTGTTTCTGCTGAGGTTAGTAGGAATTTGGCCTTTAATGAAATGTCATGTTAAGACATGCTGACTGTTGAATACAGAGCAGGAAAGGCCTGTTTTTGTGGCCAATTCTTCTTCAGCTTAGAAGGACCCCCTCAAAATTACTCTGATATATTGGAAAATGGCTAAGTATGATGTAACTGTGATTACTTGTAAACTCAGTTAATGATTAGGGTGTTCTTTTCAATGCTATGGCAAAACTTGATCTTTCTCCTGGGATCATTAACTAGCAAATACTTATGAGTCTTGACTTTACGTGCTGACTCTCTCTGCTGCTGATGTGCTTCTGAATATGCATCAGAAGGGGCCAGCAGGTTCCCTGTCAGCTGGCCTGGAGCTGGTTTTCCTCTTATTTGAAGGCAATTAGTGTTTGATCATATATTACCACTCATCAGCTCCCCAGCAAGCCTGGAGCAGAGCGCCTTCACTCACAGTTTGAGCTCCCCAGCCCTCTCCCTATGTTAGGCATTCAGAATCTACATGTTTACCTGTTCTATAAAGGATAATGCATAATGCCACAGGGTCAGCCTTTTTTTAACTCCCTTCACACCACATGTGAAGGCTGCAATGCCGCACTCCTTCCCAGAGCACAACATTGTTCATGTGTTTTCCTCCCACCTGAGAGGCTTCATGGGACATGAGTGATGCAGAGCCTCCTGAGGAGCTGGAAAACAAGGTCCTCCTCAGAGAACCTCACCAAAGTCCTTTCTATGTAGTCCAACAAAGAAAACCATACCAGAAACTTGCCCTGTCAGCATGCCAAGCCTTACTCTGATTAACTGTAGGTCACCACTGCCTGCAGAGAAGTGGCCCAGAAGACAGCAGCACTCAGCCTGAGCTCGGGGAGGCGTGGTGCTGCCTGGCTGCTGTGCTCCCCGAGCCAGCTGCTGCTCTTCCCTTCCTCCCTGTAAGCAATGCCTCCACCGAGGGGGAGCTGCAAGTGCCCTGAGCCTGCTTCCCAGCCCTGGAGTTCACAGCACCTTCCACCACAGGGATGAGGATCAGTGAACCAGAGTGAATCGCACCAAATGAGGCTTAACTCGAGGTAAGCCTGAGTTAATTTAGAATTGCAGAATCATTAAGGTTGAAAGAACCCTCTAAGACCAGCAAGTCCAACCATTAACCCAACACTGCCAGTTCCTTGAGTAAACCATGTCCCCGAGCACCACATCTGCACATTTTTTAACTTCCAGGATGGTGATTCCATTACTTTCCTGAGCAGCCTCTTCCAATGTTTGACCACCTTTTCACTGAAGAAATTTAATCAGATTAAGCTCGAGAAAAGACCTGATGAAAAGCGGATTCTAAGAGCCTCGTGTCCAGTGCCATCGCAAAGAGGAGTCACCTCTGCCTGCCCAAAGCACCGATTCCTTTTTGCACTCACCAGGCTCAGTCCCTGCCGGTGCCAGGACTTCTCTCCCCACCGCTCCCCAGCAGGGCTGGGGGCAGCTCCGGAGGCGGCACAGGCGGGGGCTCCTGCATCCACGGCGTGTCCCTGCCGGGAGCAGCCGATTTCCCGGAATCCTGCCCGGGAGATGCCAGGCTCCGGCTGCTCCCGGGCAGGCAGCAGCCCCTAGATGGAGCTGCACAGCAGGGAATGAGCACCCGGCACCATCCCACCCACCCACCCCTGTCCGCGACCCCCGTCTGGGGGCTCCTGTGTTCAGCATCACTGTGCTGAGCCCCCAGATCTGGCTTGGGGTGCCGGGAAAGCTCAGCTGATCCGACAGCCCTGGAAGGATGGCTGGGTCTGGAGGTTTATTTAACTTTGTTTCATTAAATTCCATGTTTTAAGCCTTTTCTAGAAGCTGGCTGCACTTTTCTGAAATTATTTCAGTATAGAAGGAATCATAGCTGAGCCCTCATCAAAGAAGTTTATTTCTGGCTGTTAAAGGGGGCTGTTAGTCTACTTGCATAATATTTTATAACCCAGCAACTATTTCTCATTTTCAGACTGCAGTTTTATAGTCTTTACTTGCTCTGCTCATCAGTGAGCTGTGAGATACCTGAACAGAGGCTCAAACCACACCAGCACCTGTGAGGACCCAGCAGCAGCAGAGGACCCAGAACATGGCTGTCCTTGCACTGGGACTGTCCTTGCACTGGGACTGTCCTTGCACTGGGACCAGTGGTGCACATCACAGCCCTTTCTGCAGCAGACCTGGGACAGGCCCAGGGGTGTAACAAAAGGCTGGACATGAGTTCAGAAAGAGCAGGAGCTGGTGATGCTCACACCAATCCAGACTTCACTATAGGTAATTACCCTAAAATTCTATCTAAATTCTATCTTTTATTATGTGTTCTGCTGGGATACAAATACTTTTCTTTCTTTATGGAGTCAATGCTATAAAGCAGAAATCACAGACTGAGCTCCGAAGAATCTGCATTAGCACTTTTCATCAGGCCAGAGTCTGACCTAAAGGCTATGAAAGCAGAGAAAACTGCTGTTGCCTTGGGTGAACATTGGCAGGTTGCTACAACTACACTGCAGGGGAAAATTGTGCTCTGCATTAGCTGTGTGAGAGCAGCCATCCTGAAGGTGACAATTTCCCAAGACAGAATATCTCATCTACCAGAGACTGGGTCAGGTGTAAACACCTTTGTCCTTTGATACACAAAAGCATAATTACAGTTCCTGAAACTGCTCTGGGAAGAACACTGATAACTTTTCCCTGCTAAGAAAATGAAACTCACAGGAATGCCTTTTTCTTCTCCCTTTCATCCATAAAATGATGGCCAGGAACTCCCTCAGATATGTATTTTTTCACTCAGCACATGCCACTTCTGATCAGTTGGGCTAGATCCATCTACAAAAGATGCTGAACAGTTGGTGTTTAGCCCACACAAAATCCCATCCACATCCACAAAACAAGGTTTTCCTCTACTTTTCTCACCTACAGGACTTGATTCAACTGATATTTTCAGAGCATACAGAAGCCAGAGAAGCAACTATTGTCCTCAGCTCATTCACCCAGTTACAGTGGTTGTGTGGTCATCCCAGACTGAGGAGAAATGGGCTTTACTTCTGGGATACATCTTAAAAATTTAATTCACGTTGCCTCCCAGGGGACTGCCCCAACTATCTAGCAACAAATGAGTCTGGGACAGCTACTTTCTTAGTCCGTTGACTTTACACAATGAAAAGTCTTTATTGCTTTCAAACTTCTGGCATTTCACACAACCTAAACTAATCTCCAACACACTCAAAGATTTTTCGGAGAAATAAGATTCATCTTACAAGTGTGAATGTCTAAACATCCCTCAGAATGCAGCAATGTCTTCTCAGCCCTGCTTGGTGTCACAGGCACCCCAGCCCACTGTAGCTAGCTTCAGGATGAGAACAGAGCAAGGAGTTGTAGGGGATGGTTGCACATCTGGATGGAACACAGTAGAAACCACCCCTGAAAATACAAAAAGCAGGATGTGTTATCTGCTAGTGAGGGAAATGAACCCTTACTTTCCCCCCCCACTTTATGGTGGTTGTGAAATTTTTCATAATCACAAGCAAACAAGGTGTTGTCATGCCTCACTCAACACACCATGCTTGCTCCTCTCACAACAGGCAAAAACCCACGGTGTTCTGCAACTTGGGTTTTAATTTTGCAGCCTCGTATCCCTGTACAAGTCTGGGCTGGTTTTATGAATTCTGATGTGTTGCAGCCTAATGTGGCAGCCTGATAGATGCAGACTGAAGGAAGGGAAGGGGGGATTTAATAACCCTGGCCTGGGCACTGAGCTGGTAATGAAGAAAGGTTGTTATTAGTCATTTGCATAACATAAAAGGAGATCCAGATCGAGGCTTAATAAATTCTTCCTCGTATAGAATAACACAGTTATAGCCATTTCTATAAAAATGTCAAAGCCTTTATGTGAAGTAAGTGTTCCTTCAGAGCATAAAATACAGTCCTACAACTCAATAAAATCAGTTGTATCACTACACTGATTTCTTTGAAGTGTCACTAAAAAGGGCAGGGTTATGAACTGAAGCATCATTCTTCTTCTCACCTGGGATGTGAGACAGCACAATGATAAGAAGAGCTCAAGTTAGGGTGCAAGAGCTAAACTGGGGACACCGAGGAGCAAGCATAGAGAAGCAAAGCCCTGGGTGTGCATCTACTCTAAAATCACACTGTCTTTTCTGTTTAGGTGATGTTTTGGCCCTGAGAAACTCAGCATCCCAAATTAGGAGGTAACAATTGGCTCAGAGGTGGGTCAAACCCCCAGGCAATGGGATGAATTGGGCAACAAACAGCAACCCAGCACTGTGCAGTTTGTTTTGGTACCAGGCACAACCTGCAGAAGGCAGATTCAGGTTCTCAAAGACAACTGGTGATGCTCCATGTGGAAAAAAATTACTGCAACAGTGGGGAAGGTGCAGCTGTGAGCAGCCTGACTGTGAGGAGACGGAGGTGGTGTTGCAGGAGCCTCAGCCACTTGCTCCATGTTTTTTCCTGACTGGCATTGTCCCCTTGGAGAGCTGCACATGCCCCATGCCTGGGTCAGTGCCTGTCTGAGTTGGTACACAGTGCTCTGATCCCTCCAAGCACTGCAATATGGAACATTGTTTATGGATGTGCAGAGACATGCAGTAAAATATATCTATTTACTGCTGCACATAGTCCTGAGTGGAGAACAAGCCTTTCATCTTTTCGACGTAGGCACCCTTCAAAGCATTCTGCCACAGAGCAGTGCCTCAAGGCTGTTTACTTGAAAGCTCTAAACTTGGACTGGTCTAAGAGAGACAGGCTTATTGAAAAGCAGTGGCCTAGTCAAGTCATTTCACAAACTGTGTGTGCTAGACTTGTGTTCCAGGCAGCCTAAAAAGCATCTGTGCACCTTCATTTTAAAAATTAAGTTGTGAGAACTCACATCAAGCAAAGGAGTTTTTCAGGGCTCACACTGACCATGCTGCACCACTACAGTCTGGAAGCACTCTGAACTCAACATGTCTGGAGAGAAACATTTGAGGTACCAACTTTGCACCCTTGGCTCTTCAAGTCAGCATTTTCCCCTGAGGGCATCTTCTAAAACCCATGGAGCTTCTGGGCAATAAACATCCATATTCATTAAAACAATCTTTGATTAACTTTGCTAGAAAAAACTTTTACCAAGGGGAAAAATAGACCACCTGTAATTTTAAAAGTAATTTTCTCTAGTCCAATCAGTTATTCTCAGAGGTATTAATACTCCAATAGCAACAAGATTCTCCTGCACTTCTACAGAGCCTTTCCTCCCCAAGTGCTTTTAAACCTGCTTCACTCTTCTCTGTCCCCCAGAATTTCAGCAGAGTTTTGGACCACACAAGAGGAACATGGTTATCTCATCCAGCTCACAGCCAAGACCATGGCTAGGATGTGACCAAATGGAAAGCAAGTCATGATTTTGTTTGGAAAGGGGCAGACGGAGCCCAGCTGTCTGCCATGCACAAAGGCCTGTTACTACATTCACAAATATTCAGACATCATGGGGGATTTGGGTTGTAGTTCTGCAAGATGTGAGAAATTTGTTTTTAGGCTCAGAGCACTCGATCAAAAACATCACAGTCACACAACACAGCCCAGCAGTCAGGTACCAACCCAACCAACCAACTCAGATCTGCTCCAGACTTTCCAAGGAGTGACTTTGGGGCAGAAATTTCCACCCCAGATGGAACACCTGATGTGCTCCTGTAGCCAGCATAAAGCACACAAGCCAGCATACTCTAGCATGGCTATGCTTGTGTGCAGACATTTGACCCTGGAAAATGTTCAGGCAGATGGAATCACATGGATCAATACTTAATCAACTGAAATTGTCCAGCATTCTCAGTTCTGCTCCCATGTACCACACAGAGTGTCATGCATTGCTGTCTGCTCATCTGGTTGAATTAGGCAACCTGAGGAGTAACAGCCCTCGGGTTATTTGACACAAATGATCCCATTCTACAAAATTCTGTGAGTCAATATGAAGATTTTCAGGCTAACCCAAAGCTTGGAAAAACTTCATAGGCAAATTGCATGGCTCTGCTGAGATATACACTCCTGATTTGACTGAAGGATGGTGAACCACTAATCCTCTCTCTTGCTTTTTTAAGGAATATACTTAAAACCACACAAACACATGTATGTAACATACAGCTGTGATTAGCACCACAGTGATTAGCAGATATTCTTTTCAAGAAAAGATACAGCCAGTTACATACACACCAACTTCCACATGCATATAAGACATTCTCCTTGAAGGGGAAATTATGGTACATGGGGTGAATAAATCATCCCAGGCATATTTGGGGATGTCCCACACTCCCTCACCACTCCCTCAGGAAACAGAATGTGGAGAAGCTAAAATAAATTGGAGAGATGAGCAGTAATTTATTTTCCCGTCTGGAAAAGATAATTTAACTACTCAATTAAACATTGCCTAAAGCCATACTATTAGAGTTGCATATCCCATCTGTAATACAGATGGATTTTGCTCTCTTATTACTGGTCTTCATGCTGCCTGGTACTTAAAAATTCTGGTTTAATTAGATGACACCTTCCACAAATGCTGAGCTATTGGCACATAATTCAAGCAGTATCTAGGAATTTTTGCCATCCAAGAAACCTTCTGTAGGAATCTTATGTTCTCATATCTCTGGTACAAAAGAGCAGGTTGCAAGCAATACTGAATGAACTGATGATATATTATTTCTTACTTTATGTCATTTTGAAGCACAGGGCTTCAGTCTGGGCTATTTTCTTTCATTTTTCAGTAGTTTCAGTTGTCACCCAAGACCATCCACAAATCAGATGGTTTTTCTGTTTTTCATTGATTTTTCTTAAATGTTGATTCAATATTGAAACAGATAATTTTAATACTGAATTAAGAAGTGAGTAACCCCATTATGAGGAGATTTCATTCACTGCTTCTCTCTGGGCACTGCTACAAGTGGAGTGTTTCAGGAGCCTGGAAATGCCTCCAATCTCCTTGTCATCCCCTCACCCCATCTGAGCCCACAAGCAGTTCCCCTGCAGCAAATGCAAAACCTGCAAGTTTAAGGGGCTCAAACACACAAAGGTGCTCAGTGGTTCCAGCTGAGAGGTTGAAAAAAAAAAGATCCTTAGACTTGTGCATGGGGATCTGAGGTTTATTGGTGAGCAAGGCAGTGCTGGGTTATCAGCTGAACATGATCATCCTAGAGCTCTTTTCTGGCCTAAATGATTCTGTGATTCTGTGACTTCTGCCTTAAAAGTTTGGGGGGAACTTACATGTGATTGAAAATTTTGCACAAGTTCAACTGAATGAGCTGGAATGTTTTGCTGTCTTGTGAAGAGCTCTCTGTCTCTGTCCAGAAGCACTTTGTGTCTCAGACCCCTATGGCATTCTTCTAGCTCAGTGGGGAACTAGACAAATACCACTTTATTATCCCATATATGGTATTTTCCATAATCCTTTCTGTCTAACAACTTGTTCCAGCATGGGAGATTCCTTCATCTACTTCACTCCTCTGCTGCTTGCTTTGTAGCAGTGGTTAATGGAAAAGTTTGGGACAACTCACTCAACCTTCAGACATCCCTGGGGATGGCACAAGCACTGGTAGCTCTTCAACAAACAACTGTAAGTACCTTCTATGTTCACTGGACCCTGCAGGTTCTATGAAATCCCATGAAGACAAAGCCAGGAGGCTGACTTCCTTCAAAGAGCCTTGGAGGTAGTTTGAAAAAATGAATTAAAAAAAATCCAAAAGATAATTTCTTCACTGTTAGATTTGTAGCAGAAGCTCATCACATATATCAGATCCCTGGGTACATATGCAGATGTTTCAGCCATATGAAACAGCATATGGCATGTTTCTCTCAATAACTAGTCTTTTTTCCCTGTGTAAGGCTATGAAAACAAACAAGAAGTGTTTCAGCCAGCTTAGGACAGAGGGGGTGCCTCTGATGGCTTCATCTCCCCCTGTCAGGCCAACTTCCCTCCAGCCAAACACTGGTTCAACTTCCTCTTGCTCTCCAGTCCACTTTCCAGTTATCCTGGTACAAGTCAAGCTCTGCAGGTCACCCCCAACCTGTACTGGTGGGTGGGGTTATTCCTCCCCAGGTGCAGGACCTGCATTTCTCTTTGTTGAACTTTGGGCAGTTCTCTGCCACCTCTCCAGCCTGTTAAGGTCATTCTGAAGGGCTGCACAGCCCTCTGGGCTATTGGCCACTCCTCCCAGCTTTGTGTTGTCAGCAAAGCTGCTGAGGAGGCATCCACCCTTCATCCAATGTTTATCCACTGATGAACAATTGAACAACAGCAGGCACAGTATTGAAGCTTGGGGGACACCACCAGTGACAGGGCCTCAGCTGGATCCTGTGCCATTGATCACGACCCTCTGGGATCTGCCATTCAGCCTGTTCTCATTCCATCTCACTGTCCACTCACCCTGAAAACTGAGGGATTCTCCTTTGCCTTCTTCCCACATGGTGTGAGGTGGGTTTCTCCAGCACGATGAGCTCAGCCACGTTGTTAGCAAAGGAAATTAGAAGTAGGTACCTTTTATCTTGGCCCAACAGCCTGGTGTTGGATCATGGTATGTGTTGCTTCTGGTGGAAGATCAATAGCAGCAAATTAAGTGCTGCTGAAGCTCTATGATCAATCACCTCCCTGCCCCAGATGTTCTAGCAGCAGCAGAGGCTGGTTGCAAATACCATCTCACCTCCTTCCCTGATGCCCTTTAACAGAAGTGCACACGTTGAGAGCCACCAGCTTAACGAGTCTCACCAAATGCCAGACGTTTCTCCTGACTGATTAGCAATGAGTTTTTGCATTTGTGAAAGTTATTTGTATGGTGAAGAGTTTTTTTTCTGGGTGCTGGAGGAAAAATTGCTAACTCAAATGGAATTCAGTACAAGCACTTGAGATTGAAAAGGTCATGGCTGTTAGAGTGAGCAAAATTTATTTCTTTGTGGTTATAACAGCCACAGACAGGGAAGGAGAAGCTTGGCAGTTCCAGCCTGACTTGCAATGAAATAAAAACACCCACCTGCAGGATATATTAAGCTAATAAGCAGAAAACCAGATCAGTGTGTTTGATGATATAGGATTACAGAGAGATGCTTCAAATAGTTACTAAATCCCCAAAACACAGAAATTCAGAGCAGCTGCTGGGATAGACAAGGGCTTCATTCAACATAACCTAAGTGGTGCACACAACCCATGTATCAGAGAGGATGGAGCGCCTTACAGCCAAAAGCCTCTATCAGGAAGGTTCCTCCTTACTACAACAAAAACCCTGTGGTGACTGCAGGAAGCTGCAGTTCCAGAAGGGTCTGGAACACAAGCCTGAGGAGGAGCAGCTAAGGGAGGTGGGGGGCTCAGAGGAACCTTATTTCTCTACTCAACTCCCCGAAAGGAGGTTGTAGCCAGGTGATGGTTGGCCTCTTCTCTGAAGTGACAAGCAATAGGACAAGAGGAAATGGCCTCTGGTTGTGCCATTAGAGGTTTAGATTGGATATTAGGAAAAATTTCTTCACCAAAAGGGTTGTAGAGCATTGGAACAGGCTTCCCAGGGCAGTGGTGGAGTCACTATCCCTGGAGGGATTTAAAAGACGTGTAGATGTGGCACTTAGGGATGAGTTAGTGGTGGGCTTGGCAGTGCTGGATCAGCAGTTGGACTCAACAATTTTAAAGGTCTTTTTTGTCCTAAATGATTCGATGATTCTGAGCACGTGGCTTCAGTCAGGTAATAGTGGGTGGTTTTGATGGATGTGCCAATCAAAAAGTGGATTCCTTTGAAACTAGAACCTTTCTGGATATTTTGCTTCCCCAAACAGGTAAGTAATTTTAAACTCTTCCCACCCCACAACACATATCAAAACTCTGCCAATTATCCTGTGGTTTAGAGCTTCATTTCCTACTTTCCCTACACAACTTGCAACATCAAAATTTCTCTTTCTACAAACAGTCTGCCAACCCCTTAAACACAGAATTGTCATTTCCAGTAGAAATATGAATGCAGCATAAGTTCAGCAGTAAAAACACATGAATCTTTGAGAGTCTTAATCTTTGAAGTACTGTTTCTTTCACTGTGAGAAGAAGGGGTGCTTTACTCACAGACAATTTTATTTCCTAAATACCTATCTGAAGCAGGAATTATTCAAATAATGTGACTTTCTGGAGAGACGTGGCTATTTCAGACCTCTGCTGGAAGTTTATTGAAGAAAATATTGATGTTTACATGCAAAAGAGAATGTTTGTTTGTGAGGGAAAGGAAAATATTCAGATATGAAAGGATAAAACCTGTGTATTTTCAGGTTCTACTTCTAAGTTCCTTGTCTGAATAGAAATTCTGCAGCTCTAAAGGAATATGACTGTGAAGTCCTGAACCTCTGCTTGCTTTCCTTCTCTGACCCCTGTAGGAGAAGGAACTGTGGAGGTCATGGAACTGTGAACAGTGCTCTGCTCATTTGAGAGCTAAGGAGGAACACACTTGGAAATTGGATATGTCCAGCTGGTTCCCAACCCACCTGCCCCATCTACTCACAGGATTCAGCCTGGAAGGAGCAAATCCTGCTTGGCTGATCCTGCCAGCTCCAGCCCTGTTTTCCACCACTCTTTTCAAGTTCCAATTCCTGCTCTGAGTGCTTGTTGGAGTAATGGAGCTCTGGGAGGGCTGGCTCCAGGGCACACGCTGAGCTCTCAGAAGCAGGGCTGCAATGCCAGCTTTGTGCCTGCTCTAAAAGGATCATTTTATTATTTAAACTATTTATTTTGTTTATGAACTAGAAGCTTAGCAATTTACTGTGCTAGATGAATAATGCCTTCTTCTATTAGAAAACAGAAAAAACCAAACCCCAAACCCATATATTTCACTTTTCTCCTGAGTTCCTCTTGGCAGCTCTACAGCTGCTGCCTTACAGAACATATGTACTAGGGAAAATGAAGCTTTTCTCCTTTTTTTCTCCTCAGAAAAAACCCCCCTCGATTCTAGGCCCAAGGTCTGGCCACCTTGTGGGTACCTAACTTGAGGCAGGCCACCAAACCACTACCACCCTCCAGCATGCCATGGGAAAGAGGGTAATGAGAAGGGCAAAAAAGGCTGACTGGCATCCAGGGAAAACATCCAGTCCTCCAGAAGAGGATGGTGGCAAACAGAGCAACAGCTGGCAAGAACAGACCAATAAAAATGTGGTGTTGGGGGATGAGACAGGAAAAAATGGATATAACAGTCTGTGTTTTCACAAGTTTGGCAGCTGAACTACATATTTTGGAAAAGATAAGAATACATCCAGGCTTAAAATGTCTCTCTGGGGATCTTATACCTGACGGAATGACAGCAAAGAACTCTCCATCATGGACTCTTCTGAGCGCAGTGACAGGAAAAAATTGAAATACAGGCAAAAAGCAAAAGCTTTTTGTTTACTTTTTTACTGTGAGGGTAGTCAAACACAAGAATGAGGTTGCCCAGAGAAGTTGTGGACTCTCTGTTCTTGGAGATACTCAAAAACACAAGCAGGGCTAGCACTGGACAGCCTGTTCTGGCTGGTTCTGCTGCCAGCAGGGCTGGACTGTGCGATCTCCAGAGGTGCCCGCTACCCCTGCTGTCCCATGAGGATAAATTAGACAAGAACAGCCAGCCTAAGAACAACCTCTTGCCTGGTGTGCATGTGCTGTACCACCTTTTGTCAGAGCATGGAGGGCACCCTTCACCTCAAAGAATAAGACAAAGAATAAACTTAGTGAAGGATATTATTTGCATACTAAAAAAGAAACCTTACACATCTTCTGGGCTTACTTTGTTCTTCTCAGTGAGAAAGGCTTCAGAATAACCAGTGCAATCCAGGACCTGATTTCTTCAAATAAAACAGCTCAAATGAGTCATCCCATATTCCTGGCACAAACTGCTGCTAGCTCTTGGGTGTTAAGTGAGATGGGCAGGATATGCTAGGCAGTAGCCTGACTGTACATGAATTGAGAGCTGGATTTGATCATGCCAATTACTTTCAGAGATTAGCCTTTGCAAACACACTTTCTACACAAATCAATCCCTAGCTCTGTTCAGGCACCCTTGTTCTCTCACCTTCTCTGTCACCTACCACCCTGCAGCAGAGCAACGAGCCCCTCTGCATGCTGAGCTAGTTCAGCTATTCTCTCACCTGTGTTTTGGTTTCCACCTGTGTCTCTTTGCAAAACCCATGCACAGCTAGTGCAGAGCTCCTATTTGCTTTTTCATGCTGCTTGTTGTATTTCAATAAACTGAACCCAGAGCACACAAGGGTGAAATCTTCATTCCAGGCAGGACAGAGAAATGACACATTTCTGTGCTTACCATCAACCTTGGCACACTGTTGGTATAATAATTTGTCATTCTTGAACAAGAATAAAACAAGTCAATGACCCCTGTTTGACTCCAAATTGTTTTCTACATTGTCAAAACACACAGATTTAGAAAGATAATTACCCCAATACCTCTGGGTGACAATCTCAAATTAAACTACAAGAGCTCCATGGTCCATCTATCTCTTTGCAGCTGAATTCACTCCTGATGAACACAAACCAGAAAGGAAGATAACAAGAAAGGCTTTACAGGCCTTGTGCCTCTGCCTGTCACTGCAGAGAGAAAGGGCCAGGTAGTGTCCCCATTCGCACAGGCAGGGTGGGTGTGGAAGCCCATAGAGCCTGCCTTGGAGCAGACACAGCCTCCCCCAGCTCTGCAGCAGCCCACCCACCAACATCAACCTGGCTGCCCTGTGACACAGCAGGGACAGCAAAGCTAAAAAGCAACCACCTACTAAGGCCATCTCAATCTGAGTGGAGCTGATTTAACTAGGAGGAATGGGGAATTGGCTGGGTCCCAATTAGGCTAATTTGGGCAGTGGTGTGAGTCATGGAGGCAGTGAGAAAGAGGCTGGCCAGCTGGAGTCATTTGGGAGCCTATCAGAGGTTAACACTGATGTTGCAATTAAGCATTTGCTTGAAAATCTGTGTGTCTCACCAGTTCTCTGTCTTTCCCACAGGGATTTGGGCTGCCCAGAGAACCCAGCCCTTCCTCTAAGAACACAGCACACCTCTTACCATGCCTCTGGCAATACTTGCTTACTTGATCTTGCAGTGTCTTTCTGTCGAGTAATGCCTCTGCAGTGTGGTTTCCACAGCGGGTTTTCACAGAGAATTGTTCATTCAATCATCCTTTTATCATTTATTAGTGAGAAAACTTCACGTGCCCTTGCACTGTCACGTGTGGAAGCCAGCCTGCACACACTCTGTCACAGGGGATGTGCAGGTCCCTGCAAGCCATGGATCCAGCTCAGCATGCACAAAACCATGCCCAGATTCCCACCTTCCTCTTTCCTACACAGCCATGCATCTCACCTGCTGCTCCACTGAAAAGTGCTGAAATGTAGATGATAACCCTCCCATGGAACAACTATCAGCCCCAAAATCTGCACTTCTAGTCTGTCACCTGCTCATGTTGCCTGGAGTTTACAGATGTTCATGGTACACATGGTACATCATGGTACACATTTAGTATAGGTATATAGTTCTCTTCAATTTTTTTCTCTCACAATTACAGAATAACTAGAAAATAATCCAAATATGTTTTATTACAGGTAAAAGCCAACAGTTATTAATATAAGCAGGTATGATATGCCTTTCAAGGCAAAGCTGATCTTAATTCAGTTTTTTTTTCCCAAATCCAAAAATATATTTCATTTTTTCTGGATCCATGTGGAAACCAATGTGTTGTAGTCCTTCCTATTTATGTTCCTTGGTTTAGCTTACACTATTATAATATTAATGTAGGTTGCTACTTAGCCAGGGCCAAGATTTAAGATGTTATTGTGCTCTCCTCAGGATGCTAATTCTTCCCTGAGTGCTCTTGCTGAGTACTGCACAAATCAGGTGGTTAATCACACCTCAGTTAACGGGTCTCAGAGCTCCTAAGGACATAGTCACTTTTTTGTAGTTGTTGTTGTCATTCCTGTGCTCTTTTTTTTATGGTTTAATGTAGAGTTGGAATGTGGGTTACTGCAGAGATAAACTAGGCAATTCACTGTTGGACATGCAGCTAGAGGGAGAACTATTGAAAACCAACATAATTAACCAGTGGTAATCTCTGGCATAAGATCTGAGACCAAAAGCCAATTCAGGATTTCAGAGGAGGAAGAAATATTTCTCTGACTAATGGGCACAACACTGGTCTGGGCTCTGAAAACATCTGAAGCCCTGTAAGCTTTATATTCCAAAAGAAGTACCTGCTTCCAAGTTCTGGAGCAGAAGAGGCCAGAGGGTGAGTCTGTCCCTCTGGTGAGCTGTGCTGGCAGGGGCACGCCATGGGGCAGAGGGGTGACTGCTGGAGCTGCTGGTGGCCAGCAGCTCACTGACCCTTCACACACTGCACCATGTTTTGTAGTCAGAACATCAGTGACATCAGTATTTCCCTGCTGCCCTTAGATAGATAAATAAAACTGTACCTTGCATTAGTTTTCTTTGGGTTTTTTTGGCATCTCTTAGCTCAATTTTTTTTGTTGCTGTACAGTGAAATTTTCTGCTTTCTTTCAGTTGCCTTAACATTTAATTACTTAAATCAGGGAAATGTTTTTACTTCTCTGTTAAATAATGGGCTTTCTTTGAACTGTGAGGCAATGCAGGAATGCCCTGTGGGGAGCACCAAGAGAGGATAGATCAGATGAATGCAACAGGGTGTAGTTTTGAGATTTTTTTTTCTGGGATTTGCCCACCATCCTTATCTAAGAGATGAGTGGAGAGACCACAGCTCCAGTGTCACATGGGGTTGAGGGACCTTAATGTCACTACCCCTGGAAGTGTTCAAAAAACATTTGGATTTGGCACTTAAGGACATGGTCTAGTGGTGAACATGGTGGTGGTGCTGGGTTAATGGTTGGACTTGATGAATTTAAAGATCTTTTCCAACTTTAATGTATCTGTGATTCTGTGATTAGAAATGAGATCCACTTGCTCCTCTAGTAGTACCTACTGTAAATGCCTTTGTTTTATTATGGGCTCTAGTTATCTGCTTTGGTTTTACCAGTTGTGTTGGTGATGAGTGAAACAAATGTGTGATCATCATGTTCAAATAAGCTGTCAGCATTCTAGCCCTGATTTTAAAATGCCTGTGTTGCAAAACCAGGCTATCACTGAACCAGCATCTCCTTTGGCTCTCAGAAACACAACCAGAAAGTGTCCAAACACAACTGCCCACAGAGAGCACCTTACCAGCCCAGCAAGGATGAGCATCACCCCCTTGCCCTTGAGCCAGGCATTTAAGCAGTTACTGAACTGCAAATAAAATCCATAATGGCTTTTAAAATGTTGCTCCAATTAGTGCTCAATTATCTGCCCTCCTCTGGGAGGTCAGATCTTGTGTTTATTTAACTGATTCCTTTTGCATGTCTTTGAATGGGCTGGCAGTCTGAGGTTAGTGGGAATTTTGATTTGAGAAAGGGAGGGAGCAGAAAGCTCTAGCAGGCACCAGGGGTCCCTGGGAGGGGGGGCCTCTATGGCCACCAACCTCCTGGAGGGACTTGGTCTCCTCACCTGGGGAAGCCCTGGCCAGGTCAGCCAGGTAAGTGTCCAGCCCTGGCTGCCACATCCAGGCACCACAGGCAGGGCTGGGCAGAGGGAAAACTTCCTGTTGCCTCTGCATCCATGAGCTGCCTTTTCTGAGAGCTGTGCAGGGAGCCTCTCCCTCAGGCCAGGTGCTGGCCATGTCCCCTCCTGGCGGTGTGGGAAGAGGGGGCTCATGGTTTGCACTTACCCACTGGCTGTTCTCACACCTCCGTGCTCCTCAGCCAGACTCTTCCCCTCCTGGCACATCTGGGGCTGCTGTGATTCACAGCAAAAGGCAGCAGCTCATCTCTTGGGGTGTCAGCAGAGCAGCCCATGCCTGGGGGACATTCCCTTTGAAGAATGTTCTTCAGTTCACAACAGAAGTGAAGGAGCTGCAATGCTGTATTAAGCTTCTTGCGTCTGCCATCAATTCACATTAGATGTAGTCAAGCTATTGACTTAAAACCTCAGTTCCCCTCTTATGAAAGAATGAAGCTGGAATTGGAAGAGGAAAAGAAATTTGCATTTTCATGAGTCAGTGCCTGTGATTTTTTGGTGTGCAGATGAAAATTGAGAGGAATGCAGTGCAATAAACCAGGAGAGGAAACAGTCCAGTCGTGAAGTTGTCATCAGGAAAACCTCAGGCACAAGTTGTACAGCCTCCACAAATCTGCTCTTACCTCTCCAGTGAGAGGCAATGAAAAACAACCCATGAAAAGATATCAAGGTGTTGACACAGAATTAAAAATAAGTCTGAAAGACTGAGCTAGCTGAGGAAAGAGACCTCAGTTGCTCCTGCTGTCAGTGTGTGCCTACCACCCTGCTCTTGGCAGGGAGTGTGCCTGCTCTTTGCCTAGCCTGGGTCTGCTGGGATCCTCAGAGCTCTGAGATGAAGTTTCCATGGATGTCAGTAACTGAATCCTTATTTCTTTTTTCTCCATAATGTGGGTGGGAAGTTTTAGTAGCTGTGACAGCATCTGGGGAATTAATCTTTGGGAAATTATCACCCCGTAGCATTTGCAAAGTCCACCAGAGCTACCCATTCATTTCAATAGATTACTCCTTAAAAAAACCCTTTAACCTGTATTCCTGTTTTATGTTACACCTCTATCTAAAGTGTCTGCAGAATAACTGCTATCATTATTCCACATACTGGTCATAGAACTTTATATTTGTTTAATATAAAACTAAAAAAGGTTCCAAGAAGACCTAAATGGAGATATGTTTCCTAGCAAACTGAGGTGTGACTAAGATTTATTCAAATTGTATAAAGAAATAAAGTCAAGAAAATAATCAAAAGTGTATTTAGTGGACTCTCAGATGATTTAACCAACATGTTCACAGAGCCAAACCTCTGTATCTGTCTTTTTACTGGTTCATTAATTTCTCTTGAACTAATTTACTAACATCTAGCTGACCTTGACATTTGAGAAAAGTGGATTTTGACAACTCCTTTATTTATATCAGGAAAAACTTATTTGTCAGGAAGTAGTTTGAAATAGGGATTCAAATATTGTTGCTTTTCCCCTCCTTGAACTGGAATTATAGAATAAAAGCATTACTGTCCTCTTACAGCACATGCTGTACAAAAAAAAATTAAATTGCTGTGAATTAAAAGAACATTTAATCCAAGGGATTCAGATGGATTAATTTTATTTACTTGCAATGACTTGTTAATTCAGAATTACTTCAGTATGAAATTTCACAGTCAGACACAGCACTGACCAAGGAACTCTGAAAGTGCATGAGTAACTATTGTACACTTACAAGCAGGCTCAGAACTCCTCATCTGTATGAATAAAAACGTTAATTTTACCCTGTGCTTGTAACTTACTGAAGTGGTACAATACTCGTTCTTTTCCTTGGCTGAATGACACTTGCTGCTGTTACAACTTGATCCAGAGCTCTCTTTTCACCCACAGTGGTATAAAAACCCACCAGAAATTCTGAACTTGAATTAAACCAATTTAATCCAGCCTTGCTCACCCCATTCTTGACATACATAATCTGCAAACGCTCAGCAGAGGAAGCTTCATGAGAATGAACCCAAGCAAAAATTGTGCTTGAATCCATCCTGTATTCAATTTTGCCCTAGATCAAATCCTGCTTCACAGAAAACAGAATATTGGGTAGCCTTGAGCAATGTTTAGTAACATTCTTCATGCTTAGGACTTAATGCAGGACAACCTCCCTACCAACAAAAGTGAATTTTAGTGTTTTGCAAAATTAGGACCTAAATTCTTCAGCTGTTCAGTTTCTGCTCACATCAGTTCAGAGACCTGTCTGATCATCATTCCTTAAATCATCTTGGATTAGTTATATTACTTTGATAATATAAAATTATCTACTATTAGTTTCTCATAAATATAAATTGTATTAAAAAGCCAACCCCTTCATTTCACTTAAGGTTCCCCTGTGATAGCATTACGCTTCCCTATCTCATAATTTACAAAAATCCAGACACTTATGAGCAAGAAAATTAATAATTAAGGACCTAATAAATCATATATGCCAACTTAATAAACACATTAAAAAACTAGAAAGCACATTTCATCTCAGTGTAACAACCCAATTAAAATTTCAAGGGCAGTTTATGGTTGGGGGTGGCACTATTTCTACTCCAGAGTCTGAATTACCCACGGCTGGGCAGCTGCCTGGCCCCATCCAGCCTGGAGACTCGGGGGCTTTTTCCCCCTTGCCTCCAGGGGATGTAGAGAAAGTGTAGGTGATGTGCAGGGAGTGAGAGGGGAGAGTGGGGCTTGATGCCTTTCCTGGGGACAGCATCTCGCCCAGGGCCCTGTGGCAGTGTCCTCAGCTGCCACAGCCCCCAGCTGGCTGAAGGTGAATCTTGGAGCAGATTTGGGCACAGAGGACCAGGCAAGGATGGAGCAGAGCTGGCTGGCTTAGGGCACAGAGCTCATTTTCCCTTTCAGCAGCTTTCCCAAGCAGTGTGAGATAAAAGGCAGCCTGGCAAGCATACAAAGGGTCTGGGGCATTGTGAAGAGGAGAAGTGTCTTGGTTTTGAGACAAATTAGGAGGAAACTTCCTGAAAGGGTGTCTCCTCTAAAGAAAGGTAGGTTTCAGCAGCCTTTCCCCCACAGTTTTGAAAATAATTTCTTGGAGGAAAGTGAAAAAACCCCAGATTCTTTAACAAGCAGAGTGCACACAGGAACAGGAAAAAAAAAAGAAAAAAAAAAAAAGAATAATATTAGATAATAAACCTTCTCATTGTGGAGAAAACTGGTGGACTTTTGGAGTCCTGCTGGGCTTCTCCCAAGGTCCAAAGCTGGGATGCAGCGTGGGGCTCCTAGTGATGGTCTGGTGTTCTGGACCAGAGCAAAGTTGAGCAATTCCAGAAGAAGAAGCCACAGTCCTGAGAAAAACTTCCTGCCTCAGCTAACTGACAAGAAGCTAACTAAAAGCAAAGATGTACTCCCTCTGTCCGTGCTAGACAACCCATCTCAGACAGAACCAGGGGAGTCTGTGTGAACTGAACAAAAATTTGGTGCCAAGGAATCCCCCTGGCTGTCTCGTCTTTGAGCATAAAGTTACAGGACCCATGTCTGGGCATGAGGCAGACAATGGGTGATACAGTATGATAAAGTCACCCCAGGACAAGATGGAATATTGCATTTGAAAGGCTACCAGAATGTACTGCAGTCCCTCATAAAGCTAATTGCTATTTTTGGACAAAAAATATGTTTCAGACCCTTAGAAGCAAAAATAGTGGCTAAAGAACCTCCATTTTTTATTTGAGCTATTCCTAGAACTGCAAAACATATAAACTGACCCAGACAAGGCTTTAAGAAATATCATTGACCAACACTTTTTAGGTTTGGCTGAGTTTAATTAAGTCAGATGAGTGGTCATTCTCTGAGAGCAGTGAAGCAGGAATTCACAGCAGACCCCTCTGTTTTGAACACACTGTATGAGTTACAGGATTGCAACAACACACTCACCCCACAGGCAAATGAAAACACCACTGCACACTGTGACACCATGGTCCCTCTCACTTATCTGGAAGAGATTTGCACTTCAACAAGGTGCTGGGGGCAGAAAGAGGCTCTCAGGCCAGCTTTGAATCCCCAACTGGGATTCATCCTTACTGGTGAGCACTCATGGACACTCAGAGGCAGCTGCCATAAATAGGGGTAAAAATAAGCTGGCTTTTTGTCTCTCTGAGCCAAAACCATAGTTCCTGTTGGTCCCTGTGGGGCCTGGATCTGGAGGACACAGCCAATATCTCTGTACCACTCTAATGTCCTGCAAGAAGAAAGAGAACAGAGGCTGTAGGAAATCTCTACAGACTCCAAAAGTTAGATTCATGCAATAGACTTCTTTGTCACAGCCATAATAAATTACAGACTACATTCTCCTTGCACTGATGAAGAGGATTTCTTTTTTAATTTATTACTTTTGGACATTTTTATTTTACTGTAACAAATCACTCCAAGGCAGGCATGGTAAGGACAATCTGCTGGGCAATTTCTGCCTTTCACAGGATTGTTTGGAAAAGGTTTGCACGAGAGTTTCCAGTTTAGCATGATCAAGCATTCAGATCAAATTTAAAGATGAATTGGTTTGATATCACATTTAAGCCTTTTGAAGAAAGCTTGCTATAAAAAGATTGACTGATGTGATCACACCTAGGCAGCACCACCGTGCTCCCACTTAGCAGTACAGGTACAGCTCCAGTAGACACAAGAAGGGATAGAAAAGTAAATTTATGGGATAAACCTTGCTTTGCTACCTCAGTTCTCACCATGACAACCCTCCTGGCCTCTACCCCAAGCCCCCTTTGGAAAGGAACATGGGCCATATATATGTGCCAGAGTCTACTCCCTATTTCAGAAACATTATTTTGGAAAACCCAACCAAAAAAGCCCAAGGAAAGCCAGATGGGAACCCCAGCTGATTGCACAGGTCAGCCATCCTCAGCAGAATCCCCTCTTACACATTCATCTCCCATAAGCCTTTTTCATAAGCAGATGGAAAATGAGAAAGAAAGCCAAGTGTGGCTTTGACAGTGCAAGAGCTTATTAGAAATGATGGGGAGGTTACAAGGAAAACCACCTCATTAAAAAGAAAGGACAAGTCCTTTTGGGAGCCTGGCACCACTCCTAATTCATCAGCACATTTCCTCTTTCTAAAGCAAAGCTACCCCAGCACTCCTCAATGAGACACAGTGAGCAGCAATGGCAAAAGTCTGCTGGATTCATTGCCTGAAGGTGGGAATGAGTATCTCACCCTGAGGCTGGCACTGCATGGGCCAGAAGGTGAATGAATCCCTGGGTAAACTGCAGCCTGACCTAGGAAACACCTGCTCCAGGAACCACAACAGCAGCAAACAGGTGACAGGAGGGCTGGGAAGATCACTGTGCCCTGTCCTCACTGAGTGTGGCTGGAGAAGCACTGAGTCCAACCCCTCAAACAGCCCCAGCAGCAGAAATGGGAGCATAAATAGCATCATGGCAGGCTGGAGGAAAAGTGCATAAACTGATTGATACTTCCCCTCAGACAGGCTGTGATCAGCTTGGATTGCTAACATGATCTCCAGAACATTCTTGAAATGAGTCAAAGTAACCTTACATCTGAGCAGGGTGAGAAAGAAGAATCTTCCTCAGCACCAAGGCCAAGCCTGTCTGTGCCTGGCTGCTGATCCCTACCTCCTACTCTCCCTCCATGCCTGGGATGCCTACATTGCTGATGGCAATCCTCAGACTTTCCAAAATGAGACCCAGCCAAGCACATTTCCACTGCCTGGCCACCAGTGAGGGCTCACTCTTTAGCTTTTACAGTGCCAAAATCCAACAATACTGCCAAGCAATTTCTCACTTCCCAGAAATTTCAAAGCACTTTAATTAAATTCTGCAAAAAATATTACCTTGGAAATCCCTTGTGGTACCCTTGAACGGGATCACTTTTAAAAGGCTGCTATTTTATCTCCTCATTTGCCTGCATTTTTGCTAGCCCAAGCTGGGCACCTTCATTCAATATCTGCTTCCAGCCAGATATGAAATGAAGCAGCAGCCCAATGATTTAGCAGGGCTCTTGATTACTGCTGCTGGTGCTGTAACACCTCAAGCATTTCATCAGCTGCTTTTCAATAATTGCTTTTCAATAACTTTTATCTTTTCCTTCTAAATCTACACTGGGTTTTATTATTTCTTTCTAGTCTCATAAGCTGCCACAGGCTAAATGCCTTCCACTAGAAATCAGGCTGTAGATCACACAGCAGAGTTACCAGCAGTTATCAGGTGATGCACTTGATCAGCTGAGCACTGCTCTAACATATGCTCTCTGACAGGTTAGCCACCATAAATTTAATCACTTGGAACTACAATTGTGTGAAGTTGGCCTTGAGCTGGGGCTGTGCCCTGGGAAGGGATGTCTTAAAGCACTGTTTGAATGCTGTACATGTTTCAGGAGGGCCTTTTGAAAACACAGGAATTACAGCCCTTATCTAAACTCAAAGATGCAATTTCCCAGGTAGGGAAGGGAGGGGAAGGAGAGGATTTGCCATATAAAATGCAGATTAAGCACGTGATGCAAGCAAGCTCAGCACAAAGTCCTGTGGTGCCAACCAGTCCTGTGCTACACACTAGCAAAGGGATTGAGAGTTTTGTCCCATCCAGCCACAAGATTCAAGCCTGTTCCAAAACTAATTTACAGCTTTTAATCAAATGAAGAAGCTCCATTTCATTCAGTCCTTCCCTCAACCATTGCAGTAATTTAACACGTTGGGGTTTTTTAGAAACAAATCATACATTCCAATTAAAGAGTACTTGGGATTGTTCCAGGGGCTTCTGTTGGGTGTTGCTCAGGTGAGGAATCTCAGCAGAACAGCAGAAACAACATTGATCCTGAAGCCCCAGAACACAACAGTTGGGTCCCTGCCCAGGTACCAGGACCTGACCTTTCCACAGGAGCACTGCAAACAGCATCCTGAGAAGATCCATAGGTGTAGGCTGTGCAAATATTTCCAGCCCCTGTGCAGCTGCCAGAAGCAGCATTACTCACCCTCTGGTTAAATTACAATATTGTTTTACCTCACAGTAGTGTTTGAGAGCTCACAGGAACCTTTGGCAGATGGCCACTTTGCATTTCTTCAGTGTCCTAAAAATGAAATCCGTCTGTTTGCTCTTGCTTCAGGCATAATCTCAGCAGTTTTAATCTCTGTTCCTCTCTCTGGCATTTACATAAACACACGTTCAAAAAACATCAGAGTTTAGTCTCAGGACATTATATTCACAGCTTCCAACTCAGTAGGAAGTATAACTTCAAGAATATAGAGACCAGTAAACCTCTAAGGAGCCTATATCACATTATTAACTGCTACATAAACCTTACATTGCTCTCAAGTTACCTGAAAGCATCTTAAAACCTGGTGTCCTTTATGAAGTGTGCTCTGTTTTTTACTGACTGTGCCACAGCCAACTGGATTATTGGGCCTTTCCCAGCCCTCTGCCAGGGAAAACCTCCTGGCAAGGCAAAGCAGAGCAATGGGATGTTTGGCAGCCCAGCAGGGGATGTCCAGGAGCAGTCCTGGGATCAGCAGGGTTCCATCACTCCTCCTGGGACATCTTGAACTCAGCCCCTGAGATCAAGAGGTTGATCTTTCAGACATCCTTTGGGCTGCAGAGAGGCAAGTTTCCAGACTTGAGTGTAACTGTAGGTGAGTCATTAGTCAAGTCCATGAAATGTCAGAATGCCCCAAACCTTCTTCAACAACAAAGTGCAAAAGTAAGCCCATTTCTGCAGAACAGTTGTATGTGATTTTTATCTCTCTCCTCTCTGCATGTACCCAGTCCAAGGGAAAATGTGGCAATCCTACCACAGTATTTCTTGGTTAGGATGTATAACAGATTTCTAGGGCAGATGGGGCTTAGAGAAAATTCAAGGAGACACAAGAAAAACATGCTCACAAGGCAGGGAAGGGCAGAAAGAGGAGCAGACCACCATGGGAGACTGTGCTCATGTCCTGTGACATCTGGATGAGAGGGCTCACCAGGAAGGGCTCTGGCCTGGTGCTGTGATGGTACCCATGGCTGTGCCTATGTGGGCACTGACAGGGCTCCAGCTGTACCAGGGGGATCCTGGACCACATACAGTGGAGGCCCCTAAAGTTTATAAAACCTAATAAAGACCTTAAAACCTTATAAATAATAAAGAATAATAAATAAACTGTATAAATAATGCATTGTATAATATTATATAATTATATAATTCATATTATATAATTATATAAAATATAATATAAATGATAATAAAACCTATAAAACCTTATAAAGTATATAAACCCTAAAGTTTATACCACTTTGTATGACCTGTTCCTGGGGTGGAAACTCAATTTCAGAGAGTATGTTCTGGGTTTGCTGAAGCATTCCCCACAATGTAGTAGAGATGCTCATCTCCTCTGCAGGCCCAGAACCTGGTGAGCAGTGGCTGCTTACAAACACACTGTGCCAGTCACAGACCCACAGACCCTCCTGCATTGCTGGGAGGAGGGTGCTGTGGCAGAGGAATGACAGGCTGCTTGCTTTTTTGCAGGATTTCAGTTCAGTTCTGGTATCAGGCACCAAACCAAGGTGGCTGCAGCCCTGCCGCCACGCTGGGACTGACTACCAGCTGCACAGGTGGATTTACAGTAAATACAAAAATGTGGCCCCATCTAGATGACATGCTACTTTCCATGTTTAACTGTTGATGAGGCAAAGCAAGGGTTTGCCAGATGTAAACCTGTGGCTTTCTTCATCCTGCCTGCTCTTTAGATTCCTGCCATGGCCCTGCCTCAGTCAGTCCCTGATGTGGCTCGTTCTCAGCCTCTCCCTTTCCCCACAGCTCACCCACACTCTGCCCAACACTCACCTGCTGTCAGTCCCCATTCCAAGGCTTAAATCATTAATAAAGTCACATTCTTGTAAGAGTCTGCCTGCAAGTGATGAGCAGAGAGGCCCTGGGGAGGGCAGTGCTTTCTGGAGATGCTTGTATTTGTTTGAAACAGATCCAAACCAGAAGAAGACTTAAATTCAGACCTTCTGTGCCCCAGAGACACCACAGGGTTACCAGCCAGCATGGGACAGTGTTCCTGTGTCTCGTGCTCTTCCCTCCAGCCCTCCACTATTTGGATTGGAGGAAAAAGCATTTTCTGAGAGAAAGAATATGGAGATGCTGGTTTAGCAGGGCTCCTGTGCTCTGGCAGGGAGCCTGTGTCTTCATCCCCTTCCTGGGAAGTTTTACCAGGGCTGAGTGGAAAAGTTTTCCAAGAGTTTTCCAATCACAGTGCATTTGAGACTTGGAAGATGTTCTATATACCAGCACCAAAGACAATCAAAAACTTCTGTGAGCTGAAATGTCAAGAATCCTCTTGCAGATTGGGACTGATTCATTCAAACTGGAGCCCTAAAAAATTATTAAACATTTTGACTTTGACCTTGAAATTATTCATTTTTTTACTTCAAAAGTAAAAACATTATTATTTCCATTATTTCAAAACAACTCTTTTTAATTTAAAGAGCTTGCATTTTCCCCACCCACTGCCCCAACATCTGAATGATAAAGGAATTTAGGAAATGCCAATAATCTCAATAGCTCACAAGTTTTATTTTTAGTTCACAGAGTTTAAAATCCTTCACATTAATAAATATTCTACGTTTTACTTCAGTTCATATATTTTCCTCTCTTGGTGAATAACAGACCTCTCAGAAATCAACACATCTTGTTAGGAAAAAGACAAAATGCCTATTAAATCATCAAGTACATTTCTCATCAGAGTGCAGCCATCATTCACTGCAAAGAAGCACTATAGCTTAATTGACTTTCTAGAAAAAGCAGTGTTTAGGCAGATGGTACTGAGAACCATCTGAGTGTCATTCTTTGAATTGCCTTGGTTAAGTGCTGGGGACATTTGGGAAACAGGAGAAGGCAAGAGTGGGCACTGCAGCTTGGGACTCACATCCCCCTCTGGTCACTGCGGGAGGCACTGGCACCACACCCACATTGCCTGGCCCCACANTGGCACCACACCTAGATTGTCCCAGTACCACACCCAGATTGCCCTGCCCCACACCCAGGTTCCCCTGGCACCACACCCAGACTGCCCNCACATTGCCCTGCACCACACCCAGACTGCCCTGCACCACACCCAGACTGCCCTGCACCACACCCAGGTTCCCCTGGCACAGCCCCTGAAAGCAGCTGGCTTTGTCACAGCTTTGGGCAGTGTCACAGAGCTTGGTGTCTGGGCTCAAGTGCCCACAGTGGGCACACAGCTGGGCAAAGAGCAGGCACTGCTGGGTGTGATGCAGGGGCAGCCAGGTCTTTGCTTAAAAATGCTTAGTGAACCTTTGCAGGGAAAGAGAAACAGTCCTGAAAATAAATATATTTCCATTCAGCTATGAAATAAAAGAATCTATGAAAATAAGTGCCTATGGGTCCAAGGTGGTGTAGAGCTGGCAAATGTAACTGAGCCAGATGGGCACTCCTGAGCACCTGCCTGTCCAGCTCAGAGCAGGGCACTCAGAAGTTTGGATGTTAGGGCATGGACAAAGTGTCCCCTGAGGATCTTAGGTGTCCTTCTGTCACCATGCAGAAATATTTCCCAGCAAAGGACAACCTCTTTACTGCTTGTTCATCTCAAAACTGAAGATGCTGCAGGGGTAAATTAAGCTTCAAGGCAGTAGAGTTAAAATAGAAATCCTATTACTGAACTTTCCAAGGCCCATTCCTAAAGTGAATATCAATACTCTGTCAATTAACAGGCTTCTGTAGAAACAAAGCCCATTTGCTTAAATTCTTCTGAATTTAATTTTCATTATTTAGGTTCTGCATTCAAATTATATATTAAGTAAAAATAAAAATAAATCCTGAACAGTTTTAGGCTTGTGACCTTTGCAGAAATGCTGATATTGGTGACCATCTCCAGAATGTTTTTCTATCATTAAAAAAATGGAAAATATTCCTTCCAGTTACAAATCTATTAAGAAGCTTTTCAGAGCAGGAAAGATGCCTACCTATAAATTATTTAGACTGAGTCTTGCTGGGAAATCGAGCAGTAGAATCAATGGCAAGCACAGAGGAGCAAGAATATTTCAGAATCATGGGCCATCCTGCCCTTTTCCTGCCATGTTTCACTGCTGAAGCTGTCAGGAGAGCCTGTCAAACAGCTAAGCACATTGCTTAGGACTGTCTCCCTGCAAAGCAGAGAGGAAATTCTGTAAATGGGATTTTAAGAGCAGTTGGAGTCACACTGCAGCTGCTGAAACATTTTTCTGGCAACGTGACAGCTTCAGTAGCGTCACGAGATGCACCCAGCCAGCACAGGAGCTGAAGCTGGGAGCTGGTACTGGAGGCCTGGCTACTGGGACAAGACAACTGGTTGCTTGTCTGGTTGCCAAACCACCCAAGAGCTTTTATGATGTGCCAAACAAAGCTTTTAGAGCTGCTCAGGGAGCAAAATGGAGAGGAACCTGGGAAAAAAAACTTCACAAAACTTCCTTCCCAATGCAACCCACAGCAGCTCTGGTACTCTAAACCAAATCTGCTCAGGTGAAAGCCACATGTGCTGCCTTTGCAGTACAAGAGCTCAGCCTACCTGGTTTGCTAGTTAAGGACAGATTATTTCAGGGTAGATGTGCCCTTAGTGTTAATATCTGGGAAAACCCAGAGCTTTGCAGCCAAGTCTTGTGGGTGGAAGCCAAGGAGGAGCAGCAGGGGCAATGCAGGGCTGCCCTGGCTGGAGCAGCAGCCAGCTGGGTCCCACTGGGCTCTGCTGGGATGGACTGAACAGGACCTGTGCCACACACCACTGGTGCCACACACCCTGCCCTGCTGGTGGAGAGTGCACCATGGCAGGGAAGCACTGCAGAAGCTTCCAGCATTGGAAAAGCCTCCCTCCCTCTGTAAATCTGCCTGGCTGTGGTGCAAGAGCAGAGGTGTTAAAGAGAAGCACAGAAGGTTCATGACACTTTCCTCTTAAGCTAGCTTTGCCCTGACTATTGAGGATGCTTGCAGTGATCATGGGCTCTTGGATGGAGATTGCAAGGACCTGACATCCAGGCTGCTTTCCCCATCCCAACCCCCAGCAGGTAGCACTTGCCAAAGAGGGCTTTCCTCAAACAGGAGCTCTCCCCATCTGTGGCAGCAGTAACAAAACACAGGAGAAGCACCATCTGTTCATCTAATGGGTACCAGTGGTATCAATCCTTGCCACAGCAATTACAGACTTTAATAAATACATAGAAATAATTTTTTCTAAATATGGGGAATTGGCCTAACCACAGAATTACTATTCCAGCAGGGCTTATTGTTGTTTATATTGCACCAACTGCCTGCCTCTGTAACAAACATCCCAGACTGGTACCAGCAGTGTTGAGCCCTGTAACAAATCCTTAGTGCTTGGATGCCCATTCCTCACTGTGCCCAGTGAAAGTGGGAGTGTGAGACGTGGTGGAGGTGGCCCCTGCCCCAGGCATCCCCAGCAGCAGCCTGGAGAGGGGACAGCTCTCTCCAGAACCTTTCCCCTATGGCTTTACAGGCCCAGGCTGGGGCTCACATACACCTCGTGTATCCTTGGCCCTGCATGCACTGCCTTCTCCAGCACCACCTTCTTTCCTTGAGCTCAGCACTCCCATCACAGAGAATTTGGATTGTCTTCTAGTTTTACAGTTGTCACAAGTGCCCTGTGGACTGTAGCTATTTTGAAGTAGAGAAAAATACAGTCCCATCCTGAGCTCTCAGCATCCAGTTTCACCAGGTCTGTCCTGTGGCCTTATTGCTCTCTGGAGTTCTTACTCTCTTTTTTGAGTTGGCTGTAAGACAAGCACTGTTTAATGGAACTTTTCCTGGCAATAGTGATGTGCCCTAAGCAGGGATGTGGGATTAAGAACCTTGCCTTGCTTCCTGAAAGGAAGAAAAACCACACACCAGAGGTGGGCTTGGGTGGCATGAAGAACACCAGGCAGGTTGAGAACGTCACCTCCAAGCATTCCACAGTTCAGAGCAAGTGTGGAACATTACTGAAAGGAACTTTGGGTCTCAACACCCAAAGCCAGGAACCATGGGACCAACTGTGCCTTCAGATACTTCTGTTTTCCTTGCTTTGCTAACAGATGGTACCTTAGGCTCTTAAAATAAATAAATAAATAACATTTTGTTGCCTAAGCTGTGAATGCTGGCATGAACTTTCAGGTAAAAGGAAAATACCCATGTATAGGCCTGTGTTACCAGGATATTTTTAAAGATGTTGGAATTACCAGGGAAAGGAAGGGCTCTAAGTGTTACCATTCCACTGACAGTAGCAGAACTGGGCTCTCTCATGGTGCTGAGCAGGGTTCCAGGAGCACATGGGGCTGTACCATCCAGACTGCTCACTAATGACAGACCCACCAGATCAGTGTGTGGGCACTGCCTCATTGCTCTTTTAGTCAATAAACCCCACTGGGTGAAATTACCAGCATGTTTATTACAAATAATATTTGACAGGATGAAATTAGCACATAGAAGCTCTTATGTTGGTTAATGAGGTCTGAAATCTAATCCTATAAATCACCAACAACTGCCAACTGGTGACAGACAGATGAAAAGTAGAGAGGGTGCTTATAACTTATCCACATCACTGCAGTGACAAGGGTTTGAAATAGCAATATAGCTTTGTGCAGGACAGCACTGATTAGGAGACAGCTGGGTGTGTACCCTGGCTGCAGGGTTTCCTTTCAAGCAGTCACCATGCTGGGGAGCTGGGGGGCAGTTCAGGGCTGCTGAAGCAATCAAACTTTCCACTGCATCCAGGTGCAGCTTGCTGGGTCCTTCAGTCAGCTGTTGGGTGAGAAAGGTGCCTCCAACAAAGAAGAAGTTGCATCTGCTATGGTAGAACAGGCTACATCTGAGTTTACAGATCAAATGGAAGGAGAAGTGTCTGTCTGCTTTCCAATCCTGGCTGGTACCAGTGAAAATAAAGGCAAATCATGGCCAGTCTGAAACTGTTGAACATTTATAAGAAATGCATGCTCTAATTTGCAGTATTTGGCATCCAATAGAATCCCACATTCCCATGATTTAGGAAGCAGTCAGGCTTTCTAAATGTACATCTATTCTTATTCAAGGTCTATAGCAAACACAGCAAGAGTGAGTTAATTACTTTATTACTGCAATTCACATTTACTGTCCAGCATTTTTTATTTAGGAAGTAAATCTACTTGAAAGGCCACCACAAGTAGGAGGAGAACAGGAAGCAAGAGTTTTTGTGAGGCATCAAAACCACTCCCAGTCACAGCTGCAAGCACATCTCTGCACTCAGTTCTCCTCATAGCTGGGCTTGTTTATGGGCACACATATCTCCTGCTTTAGTACCCAATTCACAACATATTCAGTATTGGGAACAAATTCCAGGACATTACTCATTTATTTACAACCTCCAGTCATCACCTGGGGTTGTAACTGAGGGGTCCAGACAGCCCCTTCCAACCTGCCCCTCCTTGCAAGCACTGCAATCTTTACATAAAGGGTAAATAAGCACATCCTAAGCTGTTCTATGACTTAGACAAGCACTTTCCAGAAAAGCAGAATATTCTTCCCTGTAGGCTGAATTCTGGGAGAGAAGTATATTGTAAACATTTAATATATGACTAAATACTGCGCAAAAATTATAGCCCTAAATATTTACTCACTGCTGCTTGCCCTGTGCTTTAAAATACCCTATGATGGAGTTATAAAATATCCATACATGTTTAAGCTTTCTCTATTTTGTAACCCGCTACAATCTGCTGCATCACTGATGGTTTCATTTCAATCTTAACAGTGCTCATTTGGTTTTCCCACCCATGCAAATGTGCTGCTAACACTTCACCTCACCCCTGTCATTTCAGTGTTTAATAGCATCCTACAACAGTGTAAGATTTGCTGTGGAGAGGGAGCTGGAGTTGTTTATCCTGGAGAAAAGGAGGCTTTGTGGGGGGACCTTCCTGCTCTCCACAACTACCCAGATGGATGGTGTAACAAGGTGGGGTTCGTCTCTTCTCACAAGTAGCAAACAGTAGGGCAAGAGGAAATAGCCTCAAGCTGTGTCAGGGAAGGTTTGGATTGGATATTAGGAAGAAATTCTTCACAGAAAAAGTTATCAAGCACTGGAACAGGCTGCTCAGGGCAGGGTGGGGTCACCATCCCTGGAGGGGTTTAAAGAACATGTGGATGTTGTGTTTGGGGACATGGTTTAGTGGTGGCCTCAGCAGTGCTGAGTTGATGTTTGAACTTGATGATCATTTCCAGTCTAAATGAGTCTATGAGTTTTGACAACAACAACTGCAATATTTACATATTTCTTATACTTTCTTCAGTTCTTTGGTATTTCAAGTCATGTCAGCCTCCCACTGGGGATCAGACCCTCTAGGCTGGATGCTGCAAGTATTTCCCTTAGAATCAAACAGGAAATGTAGCAGGATATGTGTGAATTACTCATATTCACCAAGGAAATAACTGCGCTCTGAAAATTTGGGATGAAGAAATACCTCATCTAATAAACAATATTCATTTCTGCAAAAAAAGAATAGCTCACTGATGCACTGCATAATTTTAGCATAAGGTTACATATGCTATCTCCAGTTTGTGAGAAAGAACATAATTTTGAATCTCCAAGAACCAGCACATTACAGTGACACCTGTGAATATTCCTCCCACTCTGTGAACTGGGAATTAGCTCAGAAAGAAACTAAACTGCACTGCATGTGTAAGAGACTTTCCCCATACTCTGGGTATTTTTTGAAGCATGTTTTCTTGCACACTGCTCACTGGAAAGATTTGTGGATGACTATTATATTGCCCAGGGGAAAAAGAGGTTCATGGAAAGCCAGTATGAGAACCTGGAAATAGTCAATAGCAACATGAGAGGCAAAGCAGGAAGCTCCATTACTTGTCATTAATAGGAGTAAAGAAACTTAATTAGTACCAGCAGTTACAGTGATCCTCAGAGGCTTTGACCCTGGAGCTGATCTTAACTGTACAACTGCTTATCACACACCAACAAGCAGGGACAAGCTGATCAGGCTTCTCACATGAACTGCCACAAAGGAACAAGAAACCCAAGAAAAAGCCAAAACTCTGTGACACCCGTAAAGCCACTGCTGAAGTGCAGAGGCTGAAGGGGGCTGAGCTGCAGGGGATCTCAGCAGGTCAGTCTCAGCTGGTGCAACCTTGGGTTTGGTGAGCCCCTGGGAAAGAATTGGTGTGGGAGAGGTTTAACAGAGAAAGTGTGCGCTCTGGCAAGTTCCCTTTGAGGAAACATGGCTCTCAGGAATCTGGGACATAGGCAGGATCTAACTTAGGATGCCAGGAAATGCCTGGAGTCCTCGTGGTAAATGAACTGTCAGCAATAACAGAAAACAACTTTGAAAAGCTGGGCACTAATTCCAAGCATGAGGTACAGAGCAAAGAATGATGTGGTTGCATGTCTTTTTATGTTTCAATATCAAAACTGCCTTCCAACCCACAAACAACAATAGATTTTGCTCAGTTTCTTGCTCTGCTGATATAACCTTATCACTCCCAGCACATAAAATGCAGAGATGGCCTTGCTGCTGCAGTCACCATCCTTTGCAGCCATACTTCCATGCTATCACATAGAGGTAAAACATTACAAACATGTAAATGTGGTTAGAGAGAAAAGTTTTGATGAACATCTACACTAGCCATTACCAACCAACGGAATGAGTTACAAGGAGTTGCTGAGCGACTGGAATTAAACATGGTGCCCTCTAATAACCGTATAAATGTAAGCTGTGTGTAATAAAGATTTGGATTTTGCTGCTTGAACTTAGAAGTGTTGTGTCTGCCTTTGTCCATCCCCACGGTGACAATATGCTATAAGATTAATCTGCAAAGATTCATCGTGAGTCTCTCAATGCAAATAACCCACTTTTTGTAGTCATTCCTTTGAAAAAGATTACATTTGCAGAAGCACACAGGGCTTTAAAATGTTGTCACATCTTGCAGTCCATGAATGCAATGATTTCTAAGTCTGCCTTGTCATAGGAAGCAGACACACCATTCAAAAAAACAGCAGCCTGCCTCTCTTAGGTTTAGAGGTAACAAAAATAGGAGAACTTTCCTTGAATGTAAGACTGGGGAGAACAATTCTGCTCAAGTCACTGTTACTGTGCACACAGTAATGCTAACGAATGGCAACTGCACTTTAATAAAGGTGTGCCCTGACTTACTAAACAGAGCCCTGCATCATCACCTGGCTGACACAGAGAGGATCCTTGGCATGTGGAATGTGGGAGACGACTCACTTCCCACCGTGCAAAGACAGTCCTGGGGATCTGGAAGGCACAGCCTCAGTTGTTGGGACACCACCACTGCAGCAGGTGCCGTGGTTGCCAGTGATCCCCTCTCTCATCCAGGGTCCAGGAGGGCTTCTGACATCCCTGGTCCCTACAGAAGTCTAGGATTCAATTCCTCCTTCTGGCCTTCACAGGGCTGTCTGTGGGTTCCATCCCCCAGAACTGACCACTGCTCTTTTGCAAAAGCCACACCTTGAAGAATTTGATCACCTAACCTTAAAAAAGCTTCAAGACTCCAGCAATGCTCGAAGCTGCAATAACTGCCTCTGCTAGCAGTGAAAAAGCAATTACTCAAACCAACTGATGAAAGAATATTTAAGCTGAATATTTAAGGAGTTTCAGAAGCTTATCAGGGATCTCAATTTTGTGTCTTGTTTTCAAATTTCCTCCGTAAGTCATGTGTCAAAAAAGAATGCAAATAAACAATGAAAAAGATATTAAAAATACTATTTCAGCCAGCAGTAAAATGAAACAATGCAATGAAAGATTATTTTCCCTTCTGCACGTGCTGAGTGATGACACAAATACTAATTTTAAAAGATGCAAAAGGCATTGTGCCCCAAAAGAGGGAGCATGATTACAAGCTTAATGGGTTGTTTAACTTGATAAAGTGCCAGTTTCTAAATAAAAACTGTGCTTTAAATATTTAATCAAATTTTGAACAGTCTTCCATTTTTTTTTCACTGTCTAAAAAAAGACACCAAAAAATTGCATTTTTCTTGAAGCATCCAAAAATATTGACAGAGAAATTAAGCAGAAGAAGGTTTAGGTAAATTTGAACCTACTTAGGTTCCTTCTAATCAAAGCAGTGAAGCTTCAGTGCAGATCCCAGCCCCTCGCCAAACACATCACCCAATAGAGATTTGCCTGTGCCTTTTGACTTTGCAATGGTTTACACACCCACAAGTGGACACAAGGAGGGGGCATCCTTTCCTTTGCATGCCCATGGCTCCAGGGCCTCACACCAAGCAGTGTGGCACCACCTCCACAGCCTGGAGTCCTCTCACCCCACATGCCCAGAGAATTGAGAGCCCTGGCATGAGGCTGGCAAGAGAACATGCCAAACACCCTGTGCATTAACCTCACCACAAGGACCCTTTGCCTCTCATCAAACCTTCTACATTGCTGCCCTCTCCCACCTGCTTTAGTCTCCATCAATATTTTAGTCACTTCCCACCTGCAGCCCCTGAGCAGTTCAGAACATCCCCTGGTTGTCTTCCCTTCTGCCACATGGACTGGAAAAACCTATATATTTCCATCAAAAGATACAGCAAACATTTGAAAGAACTAGGAAGGGCATGTCAAACAGTCCTGTTGGAACCCAGGCCAAGGCCATCGTCTGCTATTTTGCCACTTTGAATATGACAAGACAAAAGAAGGATAAAAATAGTTTCTGGGGGGCCCTCTGAGCCAGAGGGATCCCCAACCTGCCCCTGAAGGATCAGGGTGCCCAGACACTGTGGGAGCAGTGAGCTGGTGACACAGGAATCCTGGTGGCTTCAGCTTTGAGCCCACAAGGGCTGGATCACCCACACTGAACTGCCACACTCACAATGTCACTGTTGTCCCCTGGCAGCTCTGGCCAAGCACCAGAGCACATCACATAGTCCAGCTCCAAAAACTCAAAAGGCTTTTTGCTTTCCAAACACTCCCATGTGCCCTCTCCAGCTGTCACCTCCCATGAGAGAGAAAAGCTGCTGTCCTTTTTTGCCAAGGCCACAGCACTGGACTCTGAAAGAAGGAAATGTGTTTGTGGGATGATCCCTTTGTCCCAATGACACACTGCTCCCTGGGTGCAGCAAGCCAGTGTCACCTGGCTCCAACCCCAGCCCGGTGGAGCAGGGATGGGAACAAGCCCTTCAGCAGGCACAAGGCTCAGCTTCTTGCAGAAATGGATCTTAGGCAGCTGGGAACAAATTAACATTCAAGTGAGTCTGTTTGGATAGCAGAAAAAGCAAAAACTCCGCATGGCAAGTGATCCTCTTAGAGCAGCATTGCAAGCCTGGCACTTGTCCAGCTGGCACAGTAGCTCTGAAACAGTGAGCACACACCATTTAGCTGGTGATGTGTAAAGGGCACTGCTTAACCATTTCTGCCTTGAAAACTATCTAGTGAAATTTTTGAACTTGGGTTGTACTCATACATCACCTAAATCAGCTTTGTATCATTCTGCACAGCTCTTAGTTCCAGGCTCTAAATAAACCTAGCATCGATGTCACTCACCAGCAGTAACAACTTTTTTTAATTTGCCTGTTTTCCCTTTTTTTGGCACAGATGGCTGGGTGATGAAGTCATGGGTACTTCCTAAAGTGACTGTTTTTACACCCTTCATTGTTTTAGCTATCAGAAGCTCACTGTGTTTGGAGCTATAAAACCCACTGCACCCCCAGCTATAGTTTAAACTTCCCTGAAAGCTCCCTTTTCCAATCCCTTTTTCACTTATGTCCTCACTGGATCAAAGTCACAGTCAGCTGTCCAAGGTGTGCTGCTCCTTTGTTTTATCACAGAATATTTTAGCCAAGCCACAAGTACCTCACAGCCCAGTCTGACTTTTCTAGAAGGGACCTGTTGGGATCATGTCTCTCCTCCACTGAGCACAAAGGGGCACAAAGGGCCAAATCCAGATGGAAGAATCCCTAAGGAGCTGCCTGGAACATATGTCTGCTTTCTCAGGTGCCAAAGCACTGCCCATTCCCCTTGAGAAGAGAGCAAACATCCATGCTGATGCAAGCCCACAAGGGCACCCTGCCATTTACAGAGGAATGAGAAAGAGCTGATATGCACAGGCAGGGACATCACCCACCCACACAGTCACAGGGAGTAGCTCTGGAGACTTCCAACCCCTGATATATTGACAGAGGGAATCACCATATTCAGAAAGGCTTCTGGAAGCCAAGGAACTCCAAACAATGAAAGTAGAAGCGTGTTCTTCTGTAAGCCAGCTTATACTCACCATACTCACTCCATGGATACCAGCGAGGTTTCCTGCAGGATAAATTCCTGATCAGCAGTGAGATGGAAAAAATAAAATCTGCCCTTCATGGGGTTTTTGCCACTGTTTGTCTTGCTGGGATATTTTTATTTCTGATCTCATTATTTCTATTCTGGAACTCATTACTTTCACTTGGTCTGAAGCTATCCTGACAACAGCCAATTTACAAGATTAAAAATTTAATGTTAAAAAAAATGCCTCAAAACTAAAAACTAGCAATCTGAACAAAAAAAGGTCTAATGAAGTAATTATATGCAAACAAGCAGATTGCATAGGTAGCTGACAGGGAGAGAGAATACTAAGAAAAGAATCAGTAATAGGAAAACTGCTTTGGTGACTTAGGTAGGAAAACAGCAGACTGCTTGATATGTATTTAGAGGCCAGTTGGACGGGAGAGGTTTTGGAATGTGAGGATTTTGCTCCGGCATGAGTGAGGCCCATAAGAAAACCTCACTTCTAGATCTGACTTTGTGAACACAATTTCTGCAGCAAATTCTCAATGTTCCTTGCCTAGTCTAAGTCACCAAGAGCCAGGTGAAGGGAGGGATGAGACTGCTCTAGGCATTGCATGGAAGGGCATCCAGTCAGGCTGGACACACACCCTCCCTTCAGCCTTGCAGCACATCGGGATGTTTCCACTCTGCCCAAAGTGGTTTTGAAGTGTTTGATGCTTCCCAAAGCCACCTGCAGGGACTGGCTGAGCACAGCTCAGCTCAAGACTGACTTATGGATGGTTTTCCCTTGTGACTGGATTCATGTTTGAGTTTCACTAAAAGCATGCAGTTCTGCACAGCCCTTTGTGGGATCAATGATCCCTTTGTGGGATCACAGACAGACAGACAGCTGGTCATCTTTGAGATGGCTGAGCCCTCCAGGGTTGTGGCTTTTCATGCCATATCATTGCTGCATTCAACATTCACCCCAAAAAGCAGCTGGGTTTGCAGAGTTCAGGCCCCCCCTCCCATCCACAGGACACAGGCTCAGCTGCTGCTGCAGCTTTTTCTGCAGACCACTCTCCCCAGACAGACAGACAGACAGCAGCTGCTCTGCTCCGTGCAGAGGGACCTGCTAACCTTTTACTCCTCCTTTCTGCAATGTTATTGCAGCAGTCTAGGTTTCCCTCCCAGACCCAAATGAGTTGAGCACATGCCAGTCTATCAGCAGGTGAATGTCTCACCTGCAGGACTCCATTTGTTTTACTCAGAAGATGAAATATCAAAACCTCATTGTGCTGCCTGACCAAGGTTCACGAGAGCATGTCGAGAGCAGCCAGGGTCACTTGTGTTTGTAGCCATTCAAGCTGAGGGGCAAGTCTGTTTAGAGCTATTTAGGAGTCCATTCAGAGCACAGAAGAGAGGGGACACCCAGGGTGGTGGCAGCAAGGGGACACACAGATCTGCTGGTACACACAACCAATGCAGCAGCCACTCTGCTGGCCTGGGGAAGACTGGGCTCCCCAGAAGGGCTGCCTGCACAGCCTGATCCCAAGCTACACCACCTCCCAGAGCTGGATTTTCTTCTGGGAGCATATTTGAGCTTATTTAGCATCAAAAGTAAAAAATAATAGACAAAAACATCAAGAAATGCAAGACAAAATTAGCTAGGATAAAACCTGTGCGATGGGTGGCATTATAAATGCCTAGGAATAATCACAGCCCACCCAAGACTATTTTCAAAGGAAAGTAGCTCAGCTTTGATGCCTTTGGAGTCCAAGGACTTTGGCTTTTTGCTTAAACTTCTTGCATTGTGTTTCATGTTTTCTCAGGGGAAAACACAGGCATCAGAAAAACACCCTTAAGTAGGCTGCAGCTGAAGAAATGGCTTCATTTCTTGTGAAGAGATAAGAAGTGCTTTGCTTTTCAAGAGGTTGAAGTAAACAAAAATCAGCAATCAAGGGAATCAAAGTGCCCAAAGAGTCTTTGCTCACTGCTTGTCAGTGCTGAACAAGTTTTATTAAAACCAAAAAACCAAACCAAGCCACAACCCCAGAATCACAACAGATGTTCAGGCACTCACGCTTCCCTGTCTGGCTACAAGAGGAAGAAGTGACATAGCAAGAAGAGATGCTGAAGTGTACTTTTCTCCAGGAAAACAAAAATAAAAGCTCTGTGAGAGACACATTCAAGACCTGCACCCTTTGAAGCGCAGCAGGGGCATTGCTTGTGCTCACCACCACATCCCTGCTCCCCACAGTCCCGTGTGATGATGCATCAGGAGCCCCAGGGCTTTGCTTCCTGCTGTCAGGGCTGATGTTTGCCTCCATCCCCATGCAGCCCTGCTCCTTCTGCCTCTTGCAGCACCCCTGTCAGCTGTGACCATTGCTCAACCCTTCTGTCTTCCTCTCCAGGTGGTGGTGCAGTCCTGCTCCCAGCCTTCCATTGTGTTCTCCCACAGCCTCTGATCATCCCCACAGCCCAGCAGGGGCAAGGTAGAGCCAACAAGGCCACAGGTGTCACCCTGCCTTAGGAGGCCACATGGAGCACCTGGACAATTCCCTGCAGCCCTCCCATGAACTACTGGAATTAGGTTGGAGGCCATGCACACAAGGGGACAGGGTGATGGCACTCAAAGGCTGATTGGCAGCACTCAAACACTCAAGCAAGGAGCAGATGGTGTCTCAGGAAGCACCTCATGTACATGGCCAGCAGCCAGAAACACACACTGGCCACCACACCAACTTGTCAGCAGCAGACAACTCAGCAAACAGCCTGCAGACAAGTTCTGCATTAATCAAAGAGCCTCAGACAGGGTGAGGAGCCCCATCCACAAAGCACAGGGCAGTGAAATGCTGTTTCCTAGGCAGGGCAGGGATGCTGACAGCAGTAGAAGGCACAGGGTGCTGCACAGCCCCAGGAGCAGCACAGCAGGAGGAGGAGGCATCTCAGAGCCCTCCTTGCCACCCTCTGCTCCTGGCAAACATGGACTGGTTGCTGAAGTCCAGCATTCATGTTTTAGCTTTGTATTTTCCTTAGCCTAGCCTAGTTCTTTTTTCCCCTCACAAAAACACTGCTCCAAGGTTTGTCCCATATCCCCACAGTGCTTCCACACCCCAAACAACTTCATATCCCCCGTGCAGCCCTTAGCCACTGCTGCAGAGTGCCAGTCATTGTGCCCAGCTGGTCCTGGAGAGCAGCAGATGGGCACAAATCCTCAGTGCTGGAGCAGAAAGGCAACTCAATAGGACAAGCCCAGCTTTATCACCCACCACAGGATCTACCTCCCCATCTTCAGGCAATGTGGATTTCAGGTTTCTGCAATAGTCAGATGGACTTTGATGCTTTTTATGATCAAATGCATGTGTCAAGCAGGGCCCTTCTAGATAAAGTGGTTTCAATGAAAAATCTGTTTCTAGCCCTGTAAACGATAGCATTTTTGGAAACAGGAAAGTTGTTAGCAAACCCTTGCCAATCAGCATTTAATGAACCAGAATATGAGAAAACTACTACCATGATTTTCTGCCATGGTAATTTTACATTTTCTTTTATTAAGTGAATGAAAAATAAAGTGACCACAATTATCTGAGATTCTAAGTGAAGTCTCCCAACCCTCCCACAGTTGCTTGACTTTGTGGCACTATAGAGATTCCTCCAACTGCACAGATGTAAGAGGAGGCCACCCTGGGGTGCAGCACCATGTGCATTGTACAGGCAAACACAAAAGACAGGCAGTTTTACCTACCACAGGATGTGGATACAGCTATTTCATAGACAAGGACCAGATCTTGTCTTCACCAACATCAATGAGCTCCAGTGAAGTGCCATCAGGCCAAATCTGGTGTCAGCCAGCAGAAAAAGACCAGGTTCACATTGAGACCAAGTGCTCAATGCCAGTCCCCTGAGTGGCTCAGAAACACTGGAAAGCCCCCAAAAAACCCCAGAGGAACAAGGACATCCCCTTCCAGCACCATGCCACTCTGCAAGGCTGGGAAGGGGTCAGTGAAGGGAATCTCCTGTTGGGTTGTGGTACCTGTGATGTGACATAAATTAAAGGTGACCATGCTGCTGCCTCCCAGGAGTGCCACCATGGCTATCAGGGTTGTGCTGCTGCAGCCAGGAGGGCACTGAAACACTTCAGACTTCTGCTCTGCAGCAAAGTCTGTAAACCCAGTGACCTGACACTGCTTGACAGACAGAGGAGAAGACATCCAGCATATTGAAGCTGTTAGCAAGAGCCAGGGAACAACAAACAGTGTCGTGCTATGAAATTAAATTGAAATGCAATAAAAGTCTCACATGGGAAAATATGCAGATCAACCTGAACTTTGCCACTTTGCTAAATTCCAGCACGTTTGGTGACAGGGATTGCTTTTCAACTGGAAAGTAACAGATTTTTCTCTCTGATGTTGCTGAAATCTGGACATAAAAAGCAGTTTTCTTAGGAAGTGACAGTAGAAATACAATAGAACTTCTAGAGGATGTTGCTTCCTTTCATTCAAAGGGATATCAGTTTTAAGGAGGATTGAAGTTTTAATCAAAGATCTTTCTCATGTTTGTCAAAAGCAAGGAAAAATGACAACTGCTTGTTGGCTGTTGGCTCGTGCTGAGCCAACCCTTTGAATATTATTCCAGTTGATTAAATTTGCATTGCTAATAGGGGAGAAGCCATATGCCTTGCACACCTGTAGAATACAGCTCTGGGGTTTGAAAGGTTATTAATGCACCATTGTGTTCTGGTGAGGAAGGGTTTTATCAGAGCAGGGTGAGGAGCTGCTGGGGGTGCAGAGAGTCCCCTGTCACTGCTCCCCTTCCATGCTGTGCGTGTGCTCCTTACACAGCTCACCCCAGAGCTGGCTACACAAGTGTAGCAGCAGGGGAGGGGAGAAACCTGCCTCTTCCTAGGCAAATACCCTTCAGCTTTAGCAGAAAAGTGTCTATCAGGGCAGCACAAAGTCTCACTTAGAAAAAGAAAAAAAAAGAAAAAAAAGAGCATGCAAGAGATTTAAATCTTACAGAATGACTTATAAAGATAGTGGAATTGGTGCTCTCTGTATGCCTTCAGCTGAATTTTAAATGTCTTGGGCAAAACTGAGGGGTTTCTTCTTCCTGTTGTCCAGTTAAGAAATTTGTCATCACTAAAGATTGCTGAAATTATTGCTTTCTCCTTCAGGTCATATTAAAAAAATTAAACAGACTACTCCTACTCCCCTTAAGACTTTGTAGAGGGATTTTATCCTGATTAAAGCATTAAAAATTAATGCCACTCAGAACAAGTCCCTTTGGATTCTACAGACTGCAGCTATTGCCTGTCTCCTCCAGGTATTTCAGTTGACATTATCTGTAATTAACATTACGTGTCTTAGCCAGTGGCTTTTTGACAGAGAATTTTCAGCAGTGTAAATGGGAGCCAGCTCTGCCTGCTGTGAAAACCTGCCTCAAATGCCAGGCAGATCCAGTCTTGTCCTCTTCCTGGCATGCAGCTTCACTAGCAGTGAAACAAACACTATACTGAGACAGTTTAGTGTGCATTTAACTTTCCAGGCTAAGGATCCTGGCAGGAACCACTTCTCAACCCTCACTCCCACCCCTGCCACATTCAGGCTCAGACACCATTTTCTTTTTCCACTGAAAAGCTGTTTTCTGGGGAGAGGACAATGCATTCCAGGCAACTCAGCTGAGCTCACTCTGTGCTTGATACAGGTGGGAAAGTGTTTGGACTCAGGATGAAAAATGACTGCCAGGAACTCCCATCCACCACCAAAAGAGCCCTGTGCAAGCATTACTTTCACTAGTTACCAACCCCCATAACCCAGCCTCAGTATTTGGGAATTATAAGCCTCACTCTCCCCTGAATTTCCAAAACTTTATTGGACTAATTGAGAGCCCTCGAAGGACAATCAGACAGAAGTTCTTCACAGCACTGAAGTGTGCAGAGAGTGTGATAAAGGGCTGGTATTTGTAAGAAACTTTTGTTTGGGTTCATTAGCAAATTGCCTTTTTTAATTGCAAAGTCATTTAGATTTGATAAAACTTCTTGTCAGTTTCCCAGAAATGTCTGAGGTGATAATTGCCATTTTTAAAATATTCTTCAGAAAAGTTTTCATTTAAACTTATTTGTCAAATTTTGGTGTTGGTGTTTTTAAAACCAACAACTCCTTTTTTTATGTTTCCAAACAAAAAAATATCTGGGATAACAGACAGGACAAAGGAGGCAGTGGTGGCATGAAATGGCTTCAAAACTTTCATGTTGTTGACCTTACTCAAGGCAGAAATGCCAAACTCTGGGTTTGACAAGAAAAATGCCCATGCAGGACTCACTGTAACATCAGCCATGGTCAAGATGTTGTTGTTGGAAACCTGCTTTACCTAAAGCTCCAGTGACTGCCACTGCAGCCCAAACAAGGTGCCTTCCCCTGTGACAGCCCACCCCAGCAGCCAGCAGGGCTCTCGAGTCTGGCATGGATGCACGAACTATTCCTGTTGTCTTTCCAGAGCTGTAAAAGTGCCTGTGTGGTTGGAAAAGGCTGGTTTCAGCAAGGGGCAGCTCTGCTCAGTTCTGAGAAGGGCACAGAACAGAGATTCCTATGGCAGGCTTTCCCTAAGCTTCCAGTGTTTACTCCTTCCCAGAGAAGAGAACAACAACCAAGGAAAGCAACAACTGCCACATAATTGCAATATTCTGAAAATAATCCACTTTGATAAAGGAGCGTGTTACTAACAAATGTACAGGGGGAAGATTGAAATTAAGCTGTAAGGTAATGAAAAATGCGCAAGGACTCAAAACAATTCCCAGCAGAACAACACAGCCTCTCCCAGGCTCAGCAGTAACATCCCACATCTGGGAGAGCTCATTAAAAACACCCACGGTACAGAGCAGAGCCTGAGCTGGGGATGGGAGCAAAAGCTCAGTGGAAGAGAAGAGGTCAAAGCCTCTCCAAGGTGAGCCAAGGCAGCTTGTGTGGTATGAGCTGGAGAAGCCATGGGCACAGTCAGCCTTAAGAGACAGCTAACAAGGCACAAACATCCTTCTAGAACAAAGACAGCCCCTCCCCAGCCCCAGAGCTGTGCACTGAGCTCAAGGACGTGGTGTGTCAGCACACAGAGCTCCACTCTCTACTCTCTAACTTGGAAAGGGCCCTGAATGCTCTGTTTAAATTTAATTTATAGACAAGAAACCCAAAGTTTCTTAAAAGAACATATCAATAAATTAGCATCACGTTTTGCTGCCTTGTCAAGGATTAGCAGTTTTAATCCATTTCAAGTATGAATTGGGAATTAGAAAATAGTGCTGAGATATTAATAACAAGTAGTTCAGTGTGTGCCCTTAATTCGCCTAAATTTAAAAGGGCTGGTAGGAATTTTTATGCAGTGGAGATAGAGCAGAGCAGATAAAATAAAAATGTCTTAATGGCACAACATACCTAGCGTTTGGGGCTGAAGCTCTGTTTTTCTATTGCTTTCTACACCAGATATTTGCTGGCTGTCTGAGTCTTCTGCTAAATCCTTCTGTCACTGATTGTTGCTGTCTGCAGCCATTCATCTCCTCTTTCCACCAGCAGCTGGGAAGGCAACTGAAGATTTGCTTGAACAAGCAGAAGTTGCCCATTAGAGTATTAGTGCCTGTGGTTGGGAGTGTCAGTCAGGCCATGCTCACACTCTCACATCCTCTCTGGACACAGTACCTGCACTCACTGGAGCCTCCAGCCAAAGTGCTGCACTTCCAAAAGCAGAACAGAGGGGGATAAAGAAGGCAAGATACACCAAAGGGCTTTTTAACTGATTGTCAGCACCTCGGGGATAAAATTTACATACCTCAAGGTGTTTGGAAAGCCTCCTCTACAGCACAGCCCCATAAATCATCAATTTAATGGGTGTTAATGGGCTGGTGCCTTCAAAGGTTTTCAGTCAGCACAGATGTTTCTTTGACAAACCACTTTGATCATTTATGCTACTAGTAATTTTTAATTCAGAAAATGTCATATTAATTGTTTGAAATGTGCTGTACAACAGGCCATGGTATTGCTGATTGCCTTCAACTGCCTTAAACTCCTGCAAAACATGTATCAAAAGTTTGGTCCAGCCACGTAAGAAGGAAATGCAATTAATATAAATTGAGCTGTAAGCTAAGGTTCTGTTTCTCCTCCCAGATAACAGTAGATGCCATTAGGATAAGTTGTGCAAAGAAGTTGAGACAAGGCTGTGATATTATGGTCATAAATCACAGTGTCTTGACAAAACCTCATTTACAAAATGCCCCTCATTTGCATGGCCCTTGCCCTTACACAGGAAAACACAGGTGCTCCAAAACCAAGAAGAGATTGCAGAACTGAAGAGAGCAGAGACCATGCTCATCAACAGCTGCATTCCAGTAGCAGAAAACAGCCCTGAGGCAGAATGACAGCAGTAGCAATCTCATGTCCCACAGTCACTGTGTGTTACATCTCTAATCTTGTCTGTCCAAGGTTTTTCAACAGCTCAGTGCATTTTCCCCTTCAAAAGAACTGCTGTATCTGGAGCATAACAAGCAGGGTGACAAAAACCCAAAGCTAAACCCAACAGCTGTGGATCAACCAAAGCCACTGGCACTGGCTGACACATCATCTCCATGCAGAGGGGGACAGGTGTCCTGCTCAGGTGCTCCATCAGTAGCACTGGATGCTGCTCAGGAGATGAGGTCCCACCACGGGATCTGCAGGCTGCTGGCTGGTTCCAAATGTTTTGCACATACTAAACTGTTCTGAAGTAAAATTTTCCTGATAACATAAGAAAATTCATTTTTGCTGATAAAATTTAAGCTGTTTAGTAGTATTTCCTATCAACCACTCCATACCTTTTGCTAGGATCTCCTAGGCTAAGGTGAAGGAAATCAGAAAAACATTAAAAAACATGGAAAGAAAATGGCTAAGACGGTATTTGTCCTCACTTTGACCTTATTTTGAACAGGCCATAACAAAATGAAAGTAAATATTTTAAAATAGAGGTACAGGTTGGAATTATTCCTAATTAAAAAAATAGCTGTAAACAATCTATTTAAATGAAACAGCTTGAATAAATGAGGGGAGGAAGTGCATCCCACCTCCTCCCTTCATTTGAAAGAGGCCAAATCAGCTTACTGCACTTCCAAGTTGTTGACAGTATTCCAGAAGTAATCATGTTGCTGTCTAGCCAGGGAAGATTGATGCCTATCTGTGCTGACATACATGCTGATGCCTCTTCTCCTCAGGTTTCCACAATTATGGTTTGACAGTCAACTAAAAAGTTCTCTCTTCCCTGACATACTGTTGGGCTCCTCTGACTCCCTCCTGCCCCTTCCCTACCGATAAAACACCTTCACATTGTCCCCTTGACCACAGGGATTTTATGAGCTCCCTCTCTCAGCAGTCTGTTTGGGGATGACTTTATCCAAGCTCTCCTGTACCATGGAGGAGCACCACAGCACCCACAGCTGGGCACTGCTCACGTCTCCTGCCAAGGTGACAGAGGGACACAGGTGTCACAGCTGCTCTCACTCACACAGGAGGCTCAGCCACACACCACAAGATTGCTGGTTCCCTGCTGCCACTACCAGCCCTGCCAGAGAAGGATGGATGGGGTCTGTCCCAGAGTGATGCCTTTCCTTTCCCTGCATGGCAGAGCTCATTGCCACCACAGCAGGAGCCAAGAGAGCAAACCTGGGCAGGTGGGAGATGCCAAAGTTGCACATTCCCAGCTTCATTCTTCTACCTGTAGATGGCATGGATATACCTTGCTATCTCAAGCAGCTCTCCACTCCTGCTCACGTGCTTAGTAGGCAGTGTTGTAGAGATCAGCACTTTTCAACAAGAAGCACTATCTAGTGAGTGAAATTACCTCCCACCAGACGATCCAGGACACCCATATGAAGTCTGTGTGGAACACCAATGCTTTTAAGGGCAGTGAAAGTATTACTCAAAGAGAAACTACTGTAGGGACTATTGCACTTGGCTTTGCAGTGACATCTTTATGCAGTGAATTCCCATGGCACGTGGAGTTGTCTGCAGAGTGAAAAACAAAACCTGACACATTTCCAAAGAAATAAACAACCAGGAGAAAGCCATCTGAGCAGAATCCAAGCTACACAAAGTGTAGGACAGTGTGCCTGTGAACTTCACCCACGGAGACAGCCCTCAGCAAATACTACTGCTGAGACAAGCTGTAGGAGGCTGCTCTCAGGAGAAGCTGCCTATCTGGCTAAATTTGTTACTGTGCCTGTGTAGCTTTGCAAAAAGTATTTCAGTCCCTCAAGGGTCACAGCAGTGCTTAGGAAGAATGACAGGAAAAAGTCAAAAATCCTAGCAAGTGTGACTGCCAGGAGAAGGAAGCACCCTTGCATTTCTGTAACTCTCACCCTCCCCTCCCTAATTTAACCAGTTAAGCACCTTTGTAAATCAAACCCACAGCATCTTCCTTTAGGCACTCCTGAAAAGTTTATTCTTAACCTTAACTAAAAAGCACTCAGATTTATTTTTTTCCCCAAAACGTTTTGACATTTTTGGCATTTGATTAAAACAAGGGATTTACTCCATGCAGAAAGCAAATCTCAAACAGAACTTAATACCTTCAGCTGAGAACACCCACAGAAGTGATTCAGTGTCTGCAGAGAGCTGGAGGTTATCTGTACAAACCTGCTTGCTGCAATGCCTGTCCTCTACAGAAAAATAATAATTATATTAATTTGGGGCATTTTAGCTGCAGTGTTCAGAAGCCATTCCTGCAGAGGCTTCTCACATGGTGCTATTAGCACCTACTTGCGATGCACCACTCTAAGGGTGTAGGCAGGATTGTGGAGAAGTGAAGTCAGAGTTATTTGTATGTGCAGCTACCTAGGACGCTGCTTAAAAGACACAACAGAAATCCTGCACATAACTTAGTAGTTCTCACAGTCATTTTGTTATGACTCCAAAATTTTCTCATATCCTAAGATCAAGCAGCTTCAGGTCTTCCCAGCTCCTGACTTGGACAAGTAACCTTCCCTTAGAGCAACAGCTGTCTGCTGGGAGTGTATCCTTATTTTACCTCCCCCATACCTGAGCCTAGCTGAACATATAAATCACACACCCTTTTGGAAATGAAAAAGCATTTGAAATCTGGACTGACTTCACACTCTGGACATGCCAAAAGTTAGAAGAATTAAGTTGGCATAAGAAACAATAAGCATTAAATCATGCCTGCATTAGGGACAAGAGTTCACTCTGAAAGAACTAGTGCTCTGTTATTTTATTTTCTCATTCTTTTTAGAGTTGAGGAAGGGGGGGGGAATGACAGATTTTAAAAAATTACATTGAGGACAATGTTTTAATTGCAGCTTTTAAATTTTGAGCTTTGAAAACACGCCCATATTCTTCAATGAGTTTGAGAAATGCTAACCTTCATTCTTAAGTGACTAAGATATCTTGATCACATTCATAAAAATCTTGATTCACTCTGTAGCATAAACCACAATGGATTGTGTTTATCCTTTTTAAAAGATCAAAAGAAGCAACTGGCAATGCAATTGACTTCCTTTTAATGCATAAGAAAACATAGAGGCAATTTCCCTGAGTGTGCAATGATACCACATGTATTTAATACCCTGCACCAAAATTCAACCTTGTTTAAAATAGAAAGCCACATGGAGAAATGGGAGTGGAGCACAACACCTTGTTACAGACCTGTGAAATATTCAGGGTGGTTTTTTCAGCCAAAATGTTTCAGTTCCAATCAGAGCACTAAAGGACAGTGCCAGAAGCAAAGTTTCATCTTTTGTACTTAAAGTTTATATTGATTTAATCAAGATATATTGGCATTGCCTTATAATTTACTATATCTGAGGGTTCCATAAACACCTCCACCTTGTGTTGTGCTATGCAAATTATTAAATGAATATAGAAACAAAGGCAAACCTCTCAAAGACATTCTAAGTACTGAAATGAATAATTCAATTTGATCTTAGCTCTGTATTTTAGTGTTTGATTTCTCAGGTTTTAATATCAAAATAATCCTCCCCTCCTTATTTATAAATCACACTCATTGTCCAATTCTGTCCCTCCTAGAGGTAAATGCACAATCTGTCCTCTGCATTCGTTTAGCTGAGAACATATTCACAGGCTCTGAGGGAACTGGCAGGGGGAGTGACTAAGCCACTATCCCTCATATTTGAGAAGCTGTGGCACTCCACTGGAGCTCCCACTCATTATAAAAGGGGGAACATAACCCCCATTTTTAAAAAGGTGAAAATAAAGACACAGGGAACTACAGGAACAGTCAGTGTCTCCTTGGTGTGTCTCAAGATCATGGAGCAAATGCTCCTTTCTATGCTAAGGCACATGGAAAATAAGGAGGTGGTTGGTGACAGCCAACACAGCATCACTAATGGCAAATCATGCCTGACAAATGTGGTGGCCTTCTAGGATGGGGTTACAGCACTGGTGGACAAAGGAACAGCAGCTGGCATCTACCTGGACTTGTGCAAAGTGTTTGACACTGTCCTGCACAACATCCTTGTTTCTAAATTGGAGAAACGTGGATTTGATGGGTGTGATTGGTCTGGTGGAAGGGGTCCCTGCCCATGGCAAGGAGTGTGGAACTCTGTGATTTTTAAGGTCCCTTCAAACACAAGCCATTCTGTGGTTCTATGATTATTTATGCCAAGTGTTCATTTGGATCCACTGCAACCAGAAACAAGGTGCCTTCTATCCTCCAGCACCATCCCAAAGCCCACATTTTAAATATGCTTGGTCAAGTTGTCCTATCATTCCCCTAACAGAACTGCAAAAATACAGGGTTTTTTTATAAACGAGCTATTTTTAGTAAGGTACAGAGAGTCCTTTGGGTTCAGCCATTCCCCATTGCTGCACATTCTCTACCCTCAATGCAGCTTTATCAAAATAACACAAGTTCTTGTGCTAAGGGCACAGAAGGTCTTGACTACTTGGGGTGAGCCAAGCAATAACTCATTTGCCTCTTAGTCACACTCAGTTATTTTGTTGTTTACAGCTGTATACACAGGCCAGCCTGGGACTCCTGAAGAGCTTGACTAGCATGGCCAACGCAGATATTTCTTTTACCAGGGGCCTGCACAAGAGAGGCAGTTCACTCCTGATCTCTTAACACCTAGTTATAGTCAAAGGTATGCCAGTATCTCAGCCTAAATAAATCTGTGGACAACCAAATGGCAGTAATTGTCTCCTCAACTACCACACATGAGTCAAAGTCTTCCCTAAAAGTAATGACCTAAAATATCTCCTTCACTCAGCTACAGGCTGCTGTGAAGAAATAACATTCATCCATGGAAAATAAGTGTCAAACTTGGAACACAAGCACCCTTATAAAGTTGATAAGCTAGAGTTGTCAGAAAAATAAAAGCTTAAAAAAACTGCCTTGAGAAAGTTGACACTGGCATTGATCACTAATGCCCCAAATCAAGACAGAGCTGTGAAGTCCATGAGCCTCTGAAGATCTCTCTTTGCACAAGGGTCTGTAAAATAAGGCTTTGCAAACAGCACTTTTTACTGCACCTGATCATCTCTGGGTCTCACAGCAGAATAATGTGGCTGGAGAGAGAAACTATCAAGCAACAATTTCTGTTCCATTTTCCCTGACACCCACTAGCATCATTCAGTGTTGACTTCTGACAAATGGAATGCTATGGGTGTTCCAGAGGACTGGAAGAAAATAGATGGCCAGAATAAGCAGATGGACATGAAACAATAATCTTGCATAAGCCCAAGCAAAAACGCAGATAGGCTAATATGCCACGCAAACACAAAAGAATTAAGATTATAACATAATTGAATGTCCCATCAAGATAACGCTGCTGTGAAACTCTCAGCTCTGGCTGATAGAGATGACCCTGTTGGTTCAACATGCTTCTGTATGGTTTTTTACTCAAGTGAGTGACTTTATTCCTGCTGATGTTGCAGGACAATATGGTCTAAAGTCAGGCCTATGGATACATCAATGTAGATCAAAGTTAATTGAAAGACCATTAATGGATAAACCACAAGAAGTAGTTGTAACATTATAAGCCCACTCACACTGCAAGGTGAGCTCAGGCAAGTCACTCTTGATTTCCCAGCAATGAGGAGATTCACAGAGAGACACCAACAGCTGCAGGTAGCTGTGGCCTCATTAGGTCTGTGACTCCAGGCCAAAGAACCACATCAGACCTGAAATTAAGACAATATGTCTACAAAGCCTGATACTTGATCCAATCCTTCTGCAGAAAAAGGACATTCATCTGTCTCTCCCAGCTGTGTTGCCAGTGGAGGAACTTCTGTAGAGTGCTACCTGGCTGGCTTCTCTTCCTAGAGATGGGTTGGATGAAGGGCTGAGTGGATTCTCTCCTTGCCAAGCCCATTTGTTTACCTCCTTTTATTTTACCTGAAGACACAGAGGCCCACTGGACCAGTCACCCTTCTAATTGGTCACAATATGGCAATTTATGCACTTCCTGTATTCTCATAGTCAAACTGTGCCAGAATCCTGCAAACTCTTTCAGGATAAACTCAGTGCACAGACTCTTCTCTACCTTCACCTAACCAACGCTGTCATCTGGGTGGTTGTTCCATGTCTGGATCACTAACACTGACTTCCTTACAGCTTGCAAAATATGATCTTGCCCTACATGCTTCTGAAAAATATGATCTGACAAGGGTTGTTAACTTCTACACATATTCCTACTATGGTCTCATTTCCAGGTTTATAAACTAGGAAAAAAAAAAGGTAAAAATTTTCCAGTCATATCCAAATGTCTGAACTGCAACTTTCACAGTAATTTCTTGATCCACTAGGATTGTATTTGCTATTCATGTGAGTGTTAACACAGCAGGAATAACAAGCTTGTCCTAATCAACATTGCTCCTTCTCATTTGCAGAAGGGCTGATGGACAGAACTGAACATGCCTGCAGACCACCAGAGCTGCATGACACACCATCCCTTCAGCTTTCAGAAAAAACCACACTACTGATTTATTCATCCAGCAGAAGTTGTGACAATCAGCATTGTCCAATCCTGGGGCATCCACACCATATATTCTGCTGCCTCTTATGTTCTAGCTAAGTGCAGCCCTCCTGAAGTGATGGGCGTTCTTCCCCTGGTACTCCAGGGGTAGGTGCAGGTGCAAATTGCTGACCAAAAATGCATGATTCAATGGTTCTCAAAGCCTGCAACCTACTAGAAGACTCCTCTGCTACTCAGTTTCACTGGGGGAAAATATCTGGGGTCAGTAAAAGCTCTGCTGATCTCTCACTGCTGTCCTCCTCTACTCACATAAGCTTGGCCTCCATTAAAATCCCACTGGAAGCTGAGAGCAAATTCAAAGTAGCCTTCAAGGAAGAACCAGTTTTACAAAAAGAAGAAGGTGGCCAGTTAAATCTAGTTAACATTTTTTAAAAGTAGCAATTTCTGGCCTGGAGCAATTGTATGCCTAGCCTGGAGCCTCCTGTCCCTATCACAGCAGGACAGCACAATGGTAGTATTTTAGAAAACACAGGGAAACAGGTAATCCTGCCTCAGCAAGAAACAAAGATGAGCCATGTAAATACAATGTCCTGGACACCAACTGATGCTCCACACATGCCTGCCCCTACACAGCCTGGTACCTCCCTTATGGTAGCATTCCCCTGTCCCCACCTTCCTTAGGCAAATGGCCTCTTCCAAGAAGTCCTGATGAATTTTCAGCTGCAGACCTGCACTACACCTTCAAATCTGGAAAATATTTCCTTTATGCATAGTCTTGGTAGCAACAAAACACATTTTATTTACCCACAGCAACCCAAGAGGCAGGATTCAGACCTACTACTGTGGAAGAAAGTGAATTCAGCACACAATTTCAATTACTTGGGTTAGACAACTGATTTCCATTACTGCTAATGGGATTTATGCATCCATTCAACTGAGCATGGTACTGAAAATCTGCTCCTCATTCTGACCCCAGACGTTTCTCTTTCCCCTATAGCTTGAAAAGAATAGAATAAAATGCAAATAAAATGAATGCTGTGTTAACCACTGCCTTAGCTTTGGGCCATTAGCAACGCCTCTGCCTCTCTGGAGTGGCTCATTTTATTTTCAATACACATCTCTCCCCACTCCAGTGATGAAGCTGTTGTCCCAGGTAGTCTGTCTGCCCTGGGTTTATGTGCTGCCTGTACTGGCAAGTTCCATTTTCATTCCTCTTCCTAGAAGTATGAAAGCTCAACTGCTCTGAGATCCTTGGTTTTGTCAGACATCTTCCAGAACTTGGTCTTTCATTCCTGTTGAATTAATACTGCATGGGGAATCTCTTCCCTTATCTGTTTCCTACATGGAAGGCACAGGTCTGGAGGAACAGTCACCCCCAGGAAGTGCTCGGATGGAAAATCTGCTTAGTAACACTGTGCTGTCACTAAAAAGCAAACAGCCATATTTTTTCAGTGGTAAGAAACAGTTAAAACTTGAATTGCAGCAATGAAAATGAGAATGTCAACACCTCTTTGTCTCTTGGATGATTTCCAGACTAGCTCTGTTTATTTAATAAGAAGCCATGACATGGCCACCTGTTTAACAAAGTCTCTGCTAACCTTTGCATTTCATTTTTCTTAAACTGTTTATAGACACAGGAGGGCTCTGTCCCAACCAGAGTCTTGGGGCTTCCTGGTAGTTTAAATGAAAAGGTCAACATGAGAAAGGAGTGATTGTGTGCTGAAGAAGGAGGTAAAGCTTGCAGGAGCTGCATCCTGCATGGGATGAAGCACGGAGGGATGACACCAAGGAAATTCTAGAGATTTTATTCTTTTTGCTCAGTTTGGTTGTGTTTTCACACCAAGGAGTCTGTGAAGCAGGTACTCCAGTGATGGGATGTTAGGATTTATGCATTGGACATAATGGTTATAGGTGAAATTACATGGAAATAACAGATCTCTGCAAGAGCCTTCCATGGGGCTGGACTCCCACATCCCTGCTGCTGACAGGAAAATGAAAAAACGTCACCCTCCCTTTCTACTTTGACTTGTCCTTCTCAGAGACAGCCTTTCCCCCCTTTCCAGACGGTTTGGTCACTCCAAGAGCATTCTGATACCTTCAATCTCTTAAAGACATTAAACTGTTTCCATTTAAATGTCACCTAAATGTCATCTGGATTAAATTTGGATTTGCAAGACACAATGTCACTCCACATTGTACTAAGTCCACTGTTGATGGAAGCTGTCCCCAGCAACACAAACATTATGTAGATGGTCCTCCTGACCCCACTGAGCTGGGACAGCTCTTCAGTCTTGACCATCCTACTGTCTCCTCGTGGGATCTGCCAGAGGACATAGAGAGACTTTCCCAGTTTCTTCCAAATTACACACTAGTGTAACCTAGCCTTAGTGCAACAATCACAGCAGGTCAATACTTAATACAACACTTTAAGGCAGCTGAAAGTCACATCCCAGACTGAATGAAATACGATAGGCAAAATTTTAACAGCTTAAATATCAGTTTAACAAGTGTGGAGAAATAAAATATTTCCTGTGCAAGCTTGTACTTCAGGTGAAATTACATTCCTAGGGCAGCCAAAAAACCAGAAACCACATCTTTGGACATGGCATTGAGAGGAGAGGTTCCTTGTCCATATCCCAAATGTAAGTGGGTTCTGGGCTCCTTGGAGAACCAACTCATCAGCAAACACTGCAGGGCCCAAAGGAACCCCTTCACACCCATGCTGAGCAGCTGAGCCCCCTCTGTGAAATACAGGCAATTATTTAAGCCCAAAGCTGGACAAGGAGTCACCATAGGTGGCTGAAGCAGAGGCTAAGAAGGTTTTGTCTCAAATCCTTTGGATACTTCCAGCCTAGCAGTTTTGCTGTAGCAGTGCAGACCCCTCCACACAAGCAGGACAGCTGATGGGAGCCTTGCTTTGCTCAGTTACCTTCCATTCATCCTTCAGAAACAGTCTGTGGCTCTTGGCTGCTTTGTGACCAAGTAATGAAATAAAATAAATAAAGAATAATTGTAATTCAAAAAAAAAAAAAAAAAAAAAGCTGAAAGGCTGAAGGACATGACTGATGACTGAAACCAGGCTGGGGCACCTGCCTAATGTAGAGTTTGGTTTGGGAATGGAGAGACAACCGTGAGAGCAAGGTATAACAGGCAGAGATCAAAAGAGAATAGACAAGCACAGCAAGTACAGGCATCAGATCATATCTTAAGATTAGTTCCAGGGATGTAAAGGACTATTGTTATTAGTTTCATGCAGGTGTTAAAGATACCTTCTGCACTCCAAAACAGATTCTGTACCAAGGGCTTTAAAAGTCTTTGGTTCCCCTCACACCCATGTCCTTTAGGTCACAGAAATCACTTTCAAGTCAGCAAGGAAAAAACACCCTGTTGTCTTCCAACAACTAAATGGGGCATACCCTAGGGCTGTCAGCAAGATTGAATGTAGCCTCTGTGCTCTGAGAGACCATAAATCCCTTTATTGGCACAGATTACCAACCTGATTGCTTGCATACAGATTAATGCAGCAGCATGAATCCTCTGGGTGACTGCTGAGCAGGGAAAGAGGAGGGGGGAATTTATTTGCTCAGAAGCTTGTGATATGGATCTATCAATCACCAAAGAAAAAAACATTTCATAAACTTAATTCCAAAAATATCTTTGTATACAGAGAACAGAGAGCTGAGAAATGTACCCAGATTAAAAGAGGGAAGGAAACAGCTCTGTAGTTGCACACGTGAAAAGCCAAAGTCGTGCCAGCTGCCCAGGGTCCACATGCTGTGACACCACACCTGTGGTCTCCCCTCCAGCTGTGGGATTTCCTGACCTACATCACTCCAGCAGTATCAATAAAGCAGTATTAATCCAGTAAGTATCAATAAAAGGATTGCATGGCTGAAAGAGGAGAGCTAACACGTGAAACAATCATTTATCTTCCTGAGAGCCTCAGCAAATTCTTTCCATTTCCATTTTTAATTCACCACTAAATACGGTGAATTGAAGAGAGGTTGTGAAACCTTTCTCATGGCAGGGAGGTGAAGGGGCAGCCCCTTCACAATTTGAAGTAAGGATGATGACAACTGACAGTTTATCACCTCTATTTCATGCTCCTTACCCAGCCCCTGCCTTGCTGATGTGGCCAGCCACAAGTGGCACAGTGTAAGCCCCTCAGCCCAGGGAGGGTCCATCCTCCCCAGCCCCCCAAACCCCAGAGGTGCTGCTGCCTCTGCTGACAGACCACTTGAGCACAGCTGTGTTACTGCTGAGGGCAGCCAGGTCCAGCCTGTGACACAGGGCCACCACCAGAAAGGTTCCAGCTGCTTCCAGGGACCCCACAGAGAGCCAAGCCAGGAGCTCAGGCTTTTTCTTCTTCTCCAAGAGGCTTCCAGGAACTAGGGACCTACTGCTCAACCAACCCACCCAATTCAAAGACCTGTCTGATTAGTGAAACATTGCTCTGATGCTCAAAAGCAGGTATGTGCTTGCTGGCACCCAAGCCAATTTGGGGTCCCAGACCTGACCTGCCTAATGCCAACGTGTTTTTGGCGGCTGGATGTACCAGCTTGGCACTCCTGGGAAACAGTCCCCACATTTGAAAACTGGCCTCAGACATCGAAAATGTGACTTAAAAATATAGACACACAAACTGTGTTAAATTAAGAGAGCAGCACTTATTTTTAATTGGTTTTGGTTTTTTTCCTGAGCTTGGCTCTCCCTGAAATTTTTTACTAATGAAATTACTTGAGCAAATTTCTCAGGAGACAATAAACATTACAGACTCATTTAGCAAAAGGGAATTCTTCTAAGCTGAATTGACTCTCATATATTAAAATTGAGACCTGCTGCTAAATGCTTTGTCTTCCCCCAAAGAGTAGACTATAAAGACAATAATTAACATGATGATATATTTACCAAAGAACTAGAGGGGAAAAAAAATTGACATTATCTGTTCCTAAATAAATTTCAGTGTTGGGAAAACAGTCTGGTTCCATTTCTGAAGTAAATACTGCCACTTGCATCACTTGTGTTTTACCCAGTTCAGTGTGGATCACAGAATCAGAATGGTTTGGGTTGGAACAGAACTTTGGAGCTCCCAGTCCAACCCCCCTGCAACGAGCAGGGACATCCTCAACTAGAACACCTCAGAGCCAGACCCAACCTGACCTTGAATATTTCCAGTACAACTCGTTGATGCAGCTTTCTAAACACATAGGACCAATAACAAAAAACAAAATAAAAAAAATCCCAGTCATCAGCACAAAAATATTCCAGGCATCACTTGATTTTTTTTGTTAATTATTCTTTGGACTACAGACAATATTTATTTTCTGACTTGCTACAGTTACTCTGTCTGAGCCATAAAATAGTGACTTTAGTTAGGAGAAAAGAAAATACTATCTATGGGAAGTGTTGTTCCCAAAAAAAAAATTCTTCCAAAGTAACTTCAGAATATTTATGTTCAGGCAACAGGCCACCATTTTAAAGTAATTTGATTTAAAGAGAAAAAATCACAACATTGTAACAGCACTATCTGGATACAATCCAGTAAAGTGGATTTAATTCAGGACTTGGATGCAAAATTGGGTAGAAAACTTGAAAGGAAAAGTAAGTATTGAGTTGCAGTAGTTGCAATTACTTTGAAGTTTTTAGAAGTTCCATACTGAGGATTGGTCAGCACAACCTAATGGGGATGCACCTGTCCCCCACACTGATTTGCAACATCCTTCTGAGGATGGAACCTTCTCCACACTGGCCCACACAAGGAAAACATATCAGGAGGTTGATACAAAATGAAAATAAGAGGAAAGAAAGTAGGAGAAGTAACAGGACCATCACTGAGCATTTGGGCAAAATTAATGGAGTCTCCTTGTCCTGCTTTCCCTGCTCTCCCAGGAGGGCAGGGGAAGCAATCCCAGGTCAGAGGGGCATCACAGCTCCTCTGGCCCTGCTTGGCCAGGGGAAATGACAAGGCAGCTACTTGAGGGCAGGGTTAAGAAGGCAAACCAGAGTTCGTCTGGAAGTCAAATGCAGCCTGTGCAATCAGTCAGGCTTTGCTCATTGCCTGCACAACCCCCTGGTGCCCTTTCCCAAGAGCTGACACTTGGTTCTGGCATGACAGGGAGAGTCTGACCTCTGCTCAGGATGGCCAGGGAGGGGACAAGGGAGGGAGATGGTGACAGCCACAGGTACACAGCAAACCCCCTCCAGCCCAGGGACAAATCTTCAGCCAGCTTGAGTCTGAGATAAGAATTAAAAGGCAATTAAATAATGAAGTGCTTTAATGGAAAAGTAGAGTATAAAGCTGCTTCTGCCCTGCAGCCCCTGCTGAATTCAGTGGTGCTGCATGGGTGGACTGGGACAGTGCTGCAGGAGTTGCATGGGCCTTCTGCAGCCACAGCACACGAGACCAGGATGACAAAAGGAAAGGATCTGTTTGTGAGGACTTGCATGGACCTGCCATGCTCCTGAGCACTGACTCTTGCACACAGTCAGGTCCTGTGCGTTTGGAAGCAGAGCAGCTCTTTGATTTCCCAGAAAGTAACAAGTTGTTCCACACTAAGAGCAAACACAGCATTTGTGCAACACAGCAAAGCCTGCAGAGGGTGGGAAGAGTCCTCTCACGGAAGGATGATGACCTTTGCTTTTATGATCTACACTCTGAGCACACTCCCCAAACCATACATGGAAAACCCAAGTAAACAGAAGCCAGGATGTGCTAAAAGAAAAGCAGGTTCCCCTGCAGTTTTATCGAATTCAAGGGATTTAACCTTTTCTTTCTCTTGCTCTAAATTGTTCTGAAAATAAAACCATGACTCCTAGAAATTTGTGCACGCATTTTAATATGCAAGAGTGCCATGAAAAGCTGTGTTCTTTTTGATGTAATTAAAGAGATGCATTTCCTCTTTTTTTGTGTGTTTTGAGCCATAAACATCAAGTATGACCACAGCTCTCCCTGGTCCTGCTCTGCAGTTACAGGCCAGCCCTCAAGTCCTGCAGCTTGGACACATGCTGCTGTGTGCCCATGTCATGAGTGGGGCACCTGGAGCCTGCCCAGGCAGCCAGTGAATCTGTCACTGGATCAAAGGTGACATTTCCAGCCCATGCACACACTGGAGCACTAGCAGCACACCTACAAAGGCCACCACAGGCCTCCCTAATCCTCTCACACACAAATTTCTTGCACATTTCCTTGGTCCCTGTCCTGTGCTGGCAGCCTGCAGGGCAGCTCCCATCACAGCCACGTGCATTTGCCTGCACTGTAGTTCCATGAGTGGCCTAAGCCACTTATGCTGCTCATAAAGCAGCACTTAAAGGAAAGAGCTGGTTCCTCTCTGCTCCTGTCCTTCCCTCCTGCACTCTGAGGAAAGCAGCACTGAAGGGTTGCTCTAGATCACAACTGCTTTTACTGCAGGCTGCTTTTCATTAGACTCAGCACAGTCCTGCCCTGCACAACCTCCCAACGGCTCTGCCAGTGCCAGGGGAGCCCGGGGCTCACAGGGCAGGGATGAGCAGCATGGGCAATGAAGAACAGGCTTGGCAGGCTTCCCACTTTCAGCTTTGACATTGGTTTCAGCTGACCTTGGCTGCCCTCACTGCTGGAACAAGAACCCCAGTGACTTACCCCACATCCCCACCTATGTTTCTAGCATTGTCTTTGTGCCAACACCAGACTGCCTGAAAAATAAACTTATGAATAAAATGCTTTTCCCTCCTTTATCTTTTGTCTAACCAAGACACAGGTGTTACCCTCAACTAAAGTGGTAACTAAAACACAGCACTAGGCTCAAAATTCAAACACATCATTTCAGCTGCAAGCCAGGAGGCTCAAAGCCCCCCAGGACACAGGTCCAACACCAGGCTCATCTCCTGGCACTAAACCTGAGTGAACACAATACACCTTTGGGGTGGAGCATCCCTCAGCCCTCTGTGTTCACAGCTTGCTAGGTTCTCCCATTTGAGCTGCTTTGCTTCATCTAAAAATAAACATCATTAATGAATCCTTGGTTGCATTTGCTGTGCAAACAGGGAGTAGGCTCAGACCTTGGGTGTGAAGCCAGCCACATCCTGGGGAAGGGGTCAGTGAAAGCAGAGCAAGTGTTGTTCTTACCAGATCTCACAGTTCAGGACCTTTCAGAGTCTTTTCTGAGGTCTCAGAGAAAAAAAGGAATGTGCTAGTCTTGGCCAGTAACTTTGCTGAAGAACATTGATAAAATCTTACAAAAGGAGCCTTCTAATCCATGCTAGCTTGATGGACACCACAATGTTATCAGCAGAGCTGCCCTCCAGGCATGCTCCCAGCAGATGGACGTGGTACAGGGAGGGGCTGAGGCTGCACACCTAGCACTCCAAAGGGCTGGGCACAACCATCCCACTCCTGACAGGCACAGGAGCCCAGAGACCCTGTAAGAGCAAACCAAGAGCAGCCTGGAGAGAACCTCTTCGGAAAAGCACTGAGACCCACGTGGTTAGACAGCCAAAGGGTAAGCAAATTGATTAGGAAAACCAAAAGAAGCACCACCAAAGCTGCAGACAGTTCACAGATCACAGCTAACACCACCAGGGACAGGAGAACAGGAAAAAGCAGTGGTTTGGCTTTGTCCCCCACATCAGGTACTTCACTAAGTAGTTCAAAACACCCTCCCTCCAGTGGTTGCATAGCAAAAATGATGTGGAAGGAGCTGATGTGTGCAAATACCTGTGTAATTGTCTGTTCTGGCTCACAGACTTCACGTGATCACAGCAACACTCCTGCGTGGGAAAGTGAGCTCAGCTATGCAAGTGGAGATAGAGGAGCTGTCTGTGCCCAGCCCTGGCCTGGGAGGAGCAGTCACTGGGAAGGGATGAAAATACAGCAGAATTAATGAAGAATAAAGTACTACTTTAATGTAGTGTCATTTTTTCCTACTGGCAAGAAAGTTTTGTGCATTTTTTGGGGTTGCTCACGAGTAGATAATTTCTGTGTTGATAAATGCTCCTATAAATTGATTTTTAGGGTCTGCCTAAACTCAGAAATATTTCTAGCTTATTTTACAGCCAGTTCTGCCTAAACGATTTCTAAATTGGTTAAAGTCATCATATGGATTTCAGAGAGTATAAAGCAAGCAGCCAATTTTTTACCTGCACTAAGTTCAAGGTAACTTTGAAAAGTTCATTAAAGCTGATGCAAAAAAAAGTGTTCAGATCACCTGTAGTCTTGTTGTGCTGGTTTTGGCTGAGGTAGAGTTCATTATCATCATAGTAGACTCTGGTATGGGGCTGTGCTTTGGATTTGTGCTGAAAACTGTGTTGATAATATAGAGATGTTTTTGTTGTTCCTGAGCAGCACTATCAGAGCCAAGGCCTTTCCTGCTCCTCACCCACCCCACCAGCAAGAGGCCCCACAAGGAGCTGGGAGGGGACACAGCCAGCACAGCTGACCCCAGCTGACCCAGGGGATATCCCATAATATGGCACCATGCCCAGCACAGAAATCTGGGGAGAAGGAGGAAGGGGGGACATTTGGAGTGCTGGTGTTTGCCTTCCCAAGTCACTGTCACAGGTGATGGAGCCCTGCTGTCCTGGGGATGGCTGAGCACCTGCCTGCCATGGGCAGTGGCAATGAGTCCCTTGGTTTGCCTCACCTGTTACACTGCCTTTATCCAACCCACTCAGTTTTCTCACTTTTACCCTTCCAGTTCTCTCCCCCATCCCAATGCAGGGGATGTGAGCAAGCAGCTGCAATGAAATCACGGTGAATAAAACACTTGGGAAAAGTTTTGGATTGCCAAAACCAAGATCCAAGCAGGTACTGAGTTAACTGGTAAGGAATCACCTTATTCCTTTCTTCCAACTAAACTACAGAGGGTAACAGCTACTGCCAAGAAAGGTGGAGCCAGCTGGAATCTAACTCTTGCTGGAAGGAGGAGCTGGGAACAGGTTATCAAAAAAAGATCTCCCATTGTTGCCCACTTCCATCTGCTCTTGTGATCTACCTCACCATGTTGTGATCTCAGGTCTTGTGGCCCCAGCCTATACATGCTGACTCTTCTCCTGCTCTAACTCTCCATTCCCTCCCTTCAAGCTCCATCAGTCAGGAGGAGCTGGGAGCAGCACTGAGTTGTATTTACTAGCTCAGCAGCCAGCTCCTGTGGCTGCTCCTTGTGGGCTGACTTGAGGCTATATTTAGAGCATGAAATCCCTCTTACCTCTATAAATTCTTTCAGTGACTCATCACAGGGAAATTAGCAGCCCTACACAACCATGAAAACAGAGAAAAGGATACTTTTGGGAGAACTGCCAACACCCTTTATATCCAATGAGACTTTTAATTGGCACCAGCATTTGTGCTCATTTTGATCCACACTCTTCTACACTCAACACCGATATTTAAACATGAGAAGGCGTAGAAATGGTACAGATGAGGCATGTGACCATGAAAGCCATATGGGAAAGTGCTGATCCCTTCTCTCTCTAGTATCAGCCTGCATCTATTCCAGTGTCTCTGCTGCAACTCCAGGTTTACACAAATGCAGCAAAGATGGTGTTTGCAGTCAGTCAGGAGCACACACAGTCAGATGCTGCACCTCAGCTGATGGGCAGTGACACCTGCTCTGCACCCATGCCATCATTCAGAATATGGCAGGACCAACTTATGTTCAAAATGCCATGTCCAGGGGGGCAGGCAGGGGTCTACTCACACTCTGTTGCCAGCAGGAGGCAAGAGAACAAAAAGTCTGGTCCTCACCCCCTTGCTAGGTGTGGATGGACCTAGGGGACAGCATCCACCACAGCCTCTCTTTCAGCCAGCCTCAAAGAGAAGCCACTTGCTGGAATATGCAAACCTTTTCTCTGCTCTGAACTAAGCAGAAGCAACAGTGAGAGAAGCTTTAGCATTCTTGAGCTTATAAATGCTCCTGAGATATTAGAGTTCAGAGCTATTTTGCCCTGCACTAACAACTATAACAACCCACAACAGGAGAGCCACTCCTGGGGGCTATGAGCCATGCCAGAAGCCTGGCTAAGACTATGGAAAGCAGTAGCTCAGGAGACAATTCAGCCCCCAAAAATTACTTCACCAGTATCACTGATAACAATAAGTGGATGCAGACGATTAGTGACTGGGAAAAAGCTCTGTGGTTTCATTCAGTCCTCATGAAGTAAGAGCCCTACAGTGAGAAAGTCTCTCAAAAACAGCTGAGTTTGTGTTTGGGTTTTGTTTCCCAGTGTGCAGAAATTAGGAATGAAATACTGCTGTAAATCAGGCTGTTAGAAGAGCTCCCCCAGCCCTTTACTCACATCAATCATCTGATTGCCTCCAGTGAGAGTGTTTCCATGAGTGAGTGAGGACTTTTGGCAGGAGTAAAGTTGGAAAGATGAAGCTCTTGCACATAATGACAGATTCATGGAATAATATGAATATTTATACACACTGGCATGGGAGCACTAAGCTTCCCATACAATTATTTATGCTCTGTGTTCAGACATGCCATTTATCTCGGCTGCTCTCAATCCAGCAGGTTTGTGGCTTTCAGAGGCAGCCAACACACACTCAGCCACGCTCTGCTCTGGTTTGTACCAGGTCTGGTTCCATCCTGCAGCTCCTGCTGAGCAATGCCAAGGCAGTGAAGGCAGATTTCAGCCCAGCACTATCACAAGGGCCTCTGCAAGCTTTGCTGGCTGGCCTCTCCTCCCCACAGCTCTGCTTTCTCCTTGCTTTTACATGAAGCCAGAGGGGTTCTCCTCCACCACCTGACATCTCTAAATGACTCATTGAGGATGAGGCCCAGAGACAGAGCTTGAGAGCTCTCTATAGATTTGCCCATGTGGCAAACACACTATTTTTTGGTGTCAAAGCAGTGCTTTCAAGAGCACGGCATCAGCTGCAAAGGGGTGAGCAGTTAAGCTCAGACATGGCAGAGCTGGGGTGCCAGCTTGCTTTTCCTGCAGGATAAGAAAATACTTTGCTATTGTTACTTCTCATACTGGCAGCAGAAATGAAGCTACCAAATGTATTGTGAAACATCAGGATGCCATTGTTGCAGGGAAAAGCTACCAGATGTCTCACTAGGATATGAGCAGGCACAGCATGGAAACGGTGCAGATCTCCTGCCCAAGAAAAGCAGCCTGGGACAGGCCTTCACTATGGTGAGGTATGAAACCTTACATAGTTATTGTATTCACTAAGGTATTTTCCTACCTGCAGTACTTTCCTTTGTAGAACAGAAATCAGCAGTGATTTCTAACCTAAGCCCATGGCGTGGGTGGCAGCCCAGAGACTCGCATCCTGCCAGAGCTGAACTGTGAACTCCTAATCCCAGAGCGCTAGGAAAACGTGTTCTCAGGGAAGATTGCTTTATAGCAGCATTTTCCTCCTTATTTTTTAATATACAAATGCAAATAGCACTGCATTCACAGACTGCCAGCAGCAATGTGTAAGGGAGCCACAGCCTGCCCCTCTCATGTAACACCTTCCCAATTACTGCTGCCATCCTGCACAATCAAAACTAATTACAGCCACACTGTCACTTCTCTAGCAAGGAGTAAAATGATGATGATAACGATGATGGGGTAATAGAAACATTCATCCTGTGCACATTGGTAATCCGAACTCGCTCATGTGTTCTGAAGGCATTAGGGTGGATGTGCTCTGAAACCAGAGAGGTGCAGATCAGACTGGGGAACAGCTGTGTGAACTATTCTGACCACAACCCCTCAAAGTTAATTAAAACACCAAGTGCCTCCAAACCAAACCAGTGGCCTGCATAAAATAATGGAAAATAAGCATTTTTCATAGGTACTCTCATTCATGAAAACACAGAAGACAGACTGCATCAGCAGCAAGGAGATATCTGCCATTCTTTCAGGCGGAAAACACCCAAGCTCATCCTCTTCCAGTGCCAATTGTTCAAAAATGGTTTGGGAGCACAAGATCCAGCAGCAGCAGCTCTGTTGTGGGACTCACCACTAGAAGCTCCTTGTGTGTAGCCCACACTCAGCATCATCCAAGGAGTCAACAGTAATGAGCAGAGCAGGTTTTCCTACCAGAGCATAATCTGAACATGGCCACCATGGGCAGGCCATGTCCAGGGGGTCAGTGCTGTCCCAAGAGCAGTTTATCCCTGAATCTCACAGGACCTTCATGGCCATATGTTGTCCTCTTATTGCAAAAGCTCCATACCTTCTTGGTGATTTCTCATGGGCAGCTCTTTGCAGTACTGACTCCTTCTTCCTCACAGCACAGCTAACTGACTTCTCAACCAGCCAACCTACTCTTTTACAATACCCATCCTAACTGGATCTAGCTGTGGCCTATTAAGGGCAGGCCTGTTCCTAATTCTTGGTAATTAGTGCAGCTGTAACTCCTCAGGGGTGAAATTACCTTCATCGCTATCTCTATTCTCCTATATTCCATCCGTCCACAGCCATAATATACAGGAGAACACCCTGAGCCCTGCAAATCTCGCACACACACAAAGCTGTCTCTAAATCATGCGTGCCTGAAACCCAAACACAAGCTTTCATGAGCATATGAGTGCCAGACTCCTCTGTGTAAAGCTCATTTAAGTCACACAGTTCAGACACACAGGGATTACCTTTTTCCCCAGTGCTACACTACACATACCAGGCTCAGTGCTGAACCAGGAGCAATCAGCAGCGTGCTCAGCAGTATCCTCTGCTGACAGACAAAATGCCCCAGCACAAATGTAACCATGGGCACTGCACCTTTTGGTGAAACACAGGAGGAAAACTGGTCTGTGTGCCCAGCTAGGTCTGGCTCTCAGAACATTTAACCAGGAAGGGTAAATAGACAAAGACTGAAGACAGGGTTAAAAGTCTATCAACAAAAGTTGTGCTGCATGGTAGAGTTTGGAATAGAGCCTGAGTGTCTCCCAAACCCATTGCTTTCTCATGCCTACCTGAACTCAATCTATTGCCTTCCCCTCCCACTGGGGAGAAGATTTATTCAAGACCCAAGCAGGCCTATGTCAAACTGGAAGGTATTAAACATACAGAATGCTGCTTTACTTATCACAATGCAAATTATATCAGCCATAAGCCATAAAAGAGCTCATTTCAAACAACAGTAATTTAACAGAGTTATTCCAAGGAGAACCAGTGGCTGTATTTGTTTTCTTTCTGATATTGCAATAGCAAACCATGCATGAAGTTTATTAAGCCATGCTAATGTCTTTCTGTTCTAGCACATTTTAGCCATATGGAGAATCTGGCTGGTGCTCAAAATACAAAATTGTTATTTGGGGAAAAATATCCTGAAAAGCTTCAACCGTTCCAATTGTTAATTTCTTCGACAATGTGAATAATACATAATTAAAATGTCAGAATGGATGTGGTACAACATGTTGGAATCCATCAAAGGAAGGTAATTTGCAGACCCCAAGGAGAGACAGGCAGGAAAACATCTGAGTTCACATGAAACATTGGCCATAACCTGAAGGGCTTGTGCTCCCCAGGAGAGCAGGTGACTGTGCTGGATGCAGAGCCCATCCAGACCCAAGTGCTGTGTCATGGAGAAATCCCTCCCAGGGCAGCCACATCTCCAAACTGAAGGCTGAAGATCATAAATCCATGGGGAGAAATCGGGGTGAGGTTCAAATCCCAAAGTGTAGCTTTCACTGTGACCTTGGGAGGAGCCCAGAAAGCAGCACAGCTCATCAGAGACACAACCCCTGCCCAGGGCAGTGGGCACTGAGTGGGTGACAGAGATTCACAGGGAGGAAGGGTGATGCTGGAGTCACTGATGCAATTTCCATGAACCAAAAAGTTCAAAGAGTTTACATGCAGAAACAAAAGCCTGGAAGAAGCCTTCTCAGCGTAGAGAACCCCCTAAAAGTTACATGTAAGTGATTTTTCAGATGAACAATCTCTTTAAGGTGGTAAATTCTGAATCACACACAATTCTCAAGGGAAATCTCAGCAAAGGTTGAGACTTTGAAGTTCATCACTATCAAGTATCTTTGTTAAACTTTCCAGACCCTTTCAACCATATAACAAATCAGAATCAATACACAAGATTTGGATTTCATAATCATTTGCATGACTTGCCTAATTATTTTTATATTAGACATATGATTTACATTTTATTGAAAGATGACACAATGTCAGTAAATTAATTCCCAGAAACATTTTACATGCCATCATTTTTTTGCTGTCCTCAGGACATACTTTTTTTTTTCTGCTATAATTCATGCCACTATTTGAAACAGTGACTTTCAGTAAGGTTAGCCATAAAACAAATCAGGGCTGATAGTCTTATGATACAATCCAGTTATTTTTGAAAAAGGAGATTTTATTTTATTACTCCCTTCTGACCTAAACAATAAAATGTAAAGACTTGCTGCTGAGAAGGAAGACATGAGCACCAAATCATGACATATGAGATATAGTTAATATGAATGATATGGTGGAGTTTTATTTTTAAATATCTTAAATAATACTAACTGTGGATTAACAGAATTTATGGTTGCATTATTGTCAGCTTTTTCATTACCTGGCTCTGAACCCCCAAAACAGCAGAATAATTAATGTATTATGTTTTTCTTTATCACTGATGGATAACAAAGTGAATATTAAGAAGAAGGTAAAATGTACAAACCACCTGCAAGCAAATTGTCATCTAGGTGACCTTGAGGAAAATCCATGTGCACACCCAATGCCATCACTCAGTGTCTTAACTGTTAGTTTGGGAAAGATAATAGAATGTGTCAGAAATGGAGGGTAGCCAGTACCAAAGCCTTCATCCACATTGCCCAAGAGGATGAACACAATTGCTTTGGATGAACACAACAGCCATGCCTGGAAGCATGGCCATTCTCCACAAGACTTCAGAGCCTGGAGGAAGAGTGGAGGCTTTCCTACAAATTCATCCTGCAACCTGGAAAGGATGGGCAGGCAAGGCTGGTCCCCCACATGCTCTCCTTACTCCTTAGGAACTTCCCACCCTGCAGCCTCTGTCTTACCTCCCAGTGGATGGAAACCCCCTGCCCTGAAACACCAGGCTCCAAAGAAGCTCATAAATCCATATTTCTCCTGCCTGATGGAACTTCCTTCCAAACAGAAACTGCTGAAGCCCATTGTTTTGTGGATCTCAAGTGATTCTTGGAAAAATAACCCAGGATGACATGAAGCATCTCCCAGGAACAGACAGTATTTTCTGTATAGTGAAAAATGTTGGAGGGCAAACAAGCCCACTGCCCCCACCTCCATGCTTGACACATGCACTGAAACAAGCCCTTCATTTTGCTTGCTGAAAACCAGCAGGAGAAAAAAGTTTAAACAGAACAATAATCAGATGTTATCATGTAGGCTTTCCTGCTTGAACTGCATGGGAGCTGTGTGACTCACTGCCTCAGTCACGGAGCAGAGGAATGAGTGAGCTGCACTGAGGAAGAGTAACTTCCATGACAACTTTTGTTTCCAATATAGAATTTAATTTTCAGCATTAAAAGGAGATTATTCTTTCCACAATACTTATACACATGCAGGCATCTGCTACCAGATGGAGCCAAGCCCCACGTTGTTTTAACACCTTTGTAGATGCATGGGAGTGGTTTACTCATCCCAGTCCTTGACAAGGGCTTGCTAAACAAAGGGAATGAAGAGCCTCTTATGGTTCTCATTCCCATCTGGCAGTTTTGGAAAGCCAGACACAAAGACCATGTTTTGCAAGGCCTCAGGAAGAACTGGCTTCAGAGGTGACCCTACTGGCATCTCCAGGATTTAGTTCTCCCTCCAATGAGCTAACTCAGAGCAACACAGAATCACAGAATGGTTTGGATTGAAAGGGATCTTTAAAGGTCATCTGGTTCAATCTCACTGCCATAAGCAGGGACATCTTCAGCCAGATCAGGTTGCTCAGAGCCTCGTCCAACCCAGCCTTGAATGTTTATAAGGATGGGGCATCCACCACCTCTCTGGGCAACCTGAGCATCCCAGCATCTGCAAGGGGAAGGGACTTGCAGCCCAGGCCACCAAACATGCTGTCTGGGAAGCCTCCTGCTACCTTGCCTATTTTCAGTTCTGCTGCTTTTCCTAACTTCTGCCTTTCCCTAGGCTCACCCTGCAGGTGTTGTTGTACCACACTCCACCTCAAGTCTGTGTGTCCCCACCAACCTTCGGATGCTCCTCTCCCCTCTCTGCCCTTCCATTTATTCCACAAATCATGTTCAAATGAGAGAAGGGTTTACAGCTCTGGAATTTTGCAAATGGGAAAGATAAACTCTAATGAGGGAGAAGTAGGAATACTTTTGCATCAAACAACAATTACTGGGCATACTTCCTTCTGAGGATTAAAAGGGGTTTTTAAAAAAACCTGGGTTTCTCCATTCAAGTGAGTCCTAAAAGTCAAAGAATCTGAATTAGCCTCATTTCGACAGGGAAGAATTTTTTATAAATGTCATTTATACATTTTAGAGACTTAACCTGGAGATCCACATGAAAGCTTGGGGGAAAAAATATGAATTTAAGTGAAATATCCTTTCAGCACCTCATTTCTGGTGGTTTGCCTTCGGAAATGCAGAAAGTAAACAGCAGCAGAGAAAAAAGAAAGGCAAGAAAATCTTCACATGTCCACCTCTACCAGTGACACACGTCAGCATATCCTCACCTATACAACCTTCATTGCTATTTGCATTTAATTACTTTTGTGTGCTCTATTACACAGGCAGTGAGGCACAGAACTTGGCAGCATCCTGATCATCAGAGATGGCCTAGGTTATTTCTAGGTTTATCTGAGAATATATGTAACAAGAAAAAAAAAAAGGAATGATAATAAAATAATTAAAAATATCACCTACTAGTACTACAAGAAAACTTATCTGATGCAGAATCAAGTGCAAAAGAAAGTACAAACTCCCTGTTACAACCAGAGGGACACCCTGTGCTGCATATGTGCAGTGGTGCCACACATCTTAGAATAAAACGCTCCAGGGACACCTGAGAGCAGCTTCCAGTACCTAAAGGGGCTACAAGAGAGCTGGAGAAGGACTTTGGGCAAGAGCAAGGAGTGACAGTACAGGAGGAAATTACTTCAAACTGACAGAGGGCAGACTCAGATTTGATATTTGGAAGAAAATCTTCCCTGTGAGGGTGTTGAGGCACTGGCACAGGTTGTGCAGACAAGTTGTGGATGCCCCATTCCTGAAAGTGTTCCAGGTCAAGTTGGAGGAGGCTTTGAGCAATGTGGTCTAGGGCAAGGTGTCCCTGCCCATGGCTGTGAGGGGTTGGAACAAGATGATCTTTGAGGTCTTTTCCAACCTAAGCCCTTCTGTGACTCTATGACTTCATGCAAGATGAGCTATGGTAAGGGTATGAGCTCCTCTTTTTTAAAAAAGTTTTTAAAAAAGAAAAATAAATAAAAGCTCTTCAGTCACTGTGTTGGGGAGAATTCCTCACAGAGTCATGCCAGGATGATATAGAAAAGCTGTAGAAAAGCTAAAACTAATGCCAGATCTCCTTCCTCCCACTCTGATACTTTTAGCTGTAAGGCCATCTGGTAAGAGGAATATAAAGCAAATTTTAACTTGCACTCACAACACAAGCATAGTTGAAAACTAGATTAACTCTAGTACATTTGAGCTCACTGGAAATGTGCCAACCAGTAAATTAGATTTGATCACCACTAATCTCCATCTCCATCACTGCTGGTCCCTGGTTGAGCCCAGGGATAGAACCAGTAGAGCCAAATGGGAGGAAATTGAATCAAGGGTTTGATTGTACATCTTCGATAATTTCTAAGGAACAGACTGGCAGACCAGGCCACTCTAAGCTTCCAACCCCTTGTGGTGGAGAAGCTACAGAGAATTCATTTACAGAAAGTTTGTCCAGAATTTTGAACCGTGACTAAAAGATGATTTTAGCCTCATTAACCCAGTCAAGTGATTCCTACCAAGCCTGACCCTTAACTGCAAAAGTGCAGTGGATGTATGCTACTAGGCATCCACATCATAAGCTCTTCTCCTTTTATTGTTTTAGAAGAGTTTAGTCTAAACAAACCCTCTCTGAGGCACAGGTCATGTGTACTCTGTAGAGAGAGATCCTGCAAATTCCAGGTAGTGAAGAAAGGTTCTGGATGTTTGTGACAATCAAAGGCAGAGCTGGCTGAAATGACAATTATGTCCCCTGCAAAAGAAATGTCTGTGTGTGCTATGAATTTCCTTAAGAAAAACCAAGCCACTTCCTGATGTTTAAATTCCTCATAGAAGAGCCAAGGGAAAAAAATAAAACAACAGAACAACAAAATATGTTGCTGCTGATTTACATTAACCTCATTTTTGAACCACTAGGGCATGATCCTCCTCTGCTGAGCCCAGCTTGAGCATGAGGCAGCCTTTAAGGCACCCCTCCTAAGTCATGGATCCCTGACCTTGCTGTGCAGCACGTCAGCAAGCACAGTGTCCTGATTTACTGAGTGATTCAGGGGTTAAGTACCATGGGTCAATGTAGTCTTCATTTAGACACGGCTTTCTAGCATTAATAATAATCTCAGAAATATTATCTTGATTAGCTCTGCATCTCACTGACCCCGAGCCATATCCTTATTTTTCAGCTGCCTTCCCCCTTGCTACTGCCCTATTTCCTTCCGAAGTTCTCAACTAAATCCAAGTCATTGACGTAATTCAGGCATTTTGAGGGCAAAACAACACCCACCCTTGATCCTGAGCCAGAAGTCTTTAAAAACTATACTGAGGTCAAGTCATTAGGATTCCTCAGCTGACCAGAGAACCTCATAGAAGGAGCTCCCAGGTGCTGAACAGCTCCAGGCTGCTGTTTCTTAGGCTACCACAGCTTCTGCTGCAGCTCACTGAGGGCCTCAGCAGCTGCCAACACTGATTGCTAAAGAAGCTTTCTTAGTTTAGCAGATGGAAGTTGGATTTCACCTGTTTAGCACTTGGATACATGTGCAAAAATAAGATATTAAATGCCTCTCACTTCAAAAATACAATGTATGAATCAGTATTAAAGATTTAAGATCTCAATTTTCAGACAAACCTGCCCCTTACTTCATCTTGAGTAAAAGCAAAACTACCCTCAAAGACTCCCCATTTGACAATGCTGAGAGATTATCAGCAATAAAGCCATCATCTAAACTGATGCCAGAGTTTAGACTTAAATAGTGCTGGTTTCTCTTTGTGTCTTCTAGTTTTGAATTTTCAATATCTGCCTTCAGAAAGATATATCCCAGGTGTAATTATTAGCAATATTCTACTTTGACCATTACTTGAGCTGTTAAGAAAGCTGGAGATTTCTGCCAGGTAGAACACCAGAGAGCAAGAAAAGCAGGAAGCAGTGTTAAGAGAGAATCAGAAAATTTGTAATCGAACAGTAGTTAGAAAATAACAGCATCCAACCCACAGTGTAACTACACACCCCCACTGCTAAGAAGACATCACTATACAAAATTTTTAGTATCTTGGCTGTTAGTAGGGCTACATGTGCAAAGCTTGTTATGAAACAATGATTTTAAAAAGCAACATTTCAGTAGTCTCATATGTCCAGTACTACTTCCAAATTAACTAAACCTGCAAAATTTTCTGTTTTAATAATCTTTGACAATCTTTGCTTCACTACCTCTAGTAATCAAATACAACAACAGCAGAAATATTAACCTTGAAAAATTGCATGAAGTGCAAAGCTGGGCATGTATTTTGGCAGTGTAACTGTACTTTACCCAGTGCAGTTAAATAAGCTATGTGATTTCCATCTGCTTTGTGTGACTGGCATGCTGGACAGATGTTGGAACAGATCTTTTCTGCATCTGGTAAATGGATTCCCTGGTTCACCCAGTCACAAACCAAGATCTTCACCAAGGTGCTGGTACTACTTTAGCAAAAAAGGAGGGCTGACAATAGGTGGGTTGAGCTACTCAAAAATCATCTTAAAATCAGCAATGACAACATTTCAGAATTTCATATTTTAGGAAATTGAGCCAAAGAATCTTGCTCTTATCTGCAATTCCATGGGAAAATGACAGTTTCTCCTATGTCTGTCTTAGGAACATCTTCCAGTTGCTTTTGCTGAGGCTTAACCTAGCCAGCTCACACACACTGAGCATGCTGTTAGCTGGCCAAGTTACAGCACATGGGCTGCTTGCCAGGGCTCATTCAGAATAAAGCACTCAGAAAGTGCAGCTTCAGACATATCTATCTGCATCCCAGTGTGACTTGTCAACTGGATGGCACCACCACAATGGGCTAAAGAGACTGGGAAAAATGTCTTGGGATAAAACAGGCACTAGGTCCAGCACCTGGGGAGCTAAAGGCACCTGGGCCATGCTCTGCCATGGAGCTCTCTTTGCACTAGACCTCCCCTCTCCCTGCCAAGTGATTCACCCAGTTATTGTCCAGAAAATGCCACAGCCCTGGGGAGAGCTGCTCACAGCCACTGCTGTGATAACATCCAGGCTCACCACTGCATGTTTGTGCTGCAAAAGCATTCAGCTCCCCACAGGCCATGGCTGGGCTGGAGGCAGTGGGAAGGGACCTGGGGGGAAAGCAGCCAGAGCCCAGCCTGCCCTCCCTCTGACACAGCAGCATCTCCCTCCATCAATCCTGTGACTCTCCCTGCCAGCAGCTCCACTCATCACTCGCCTGTCAGGCCAGAGTGCAGACCTGTGTCATGTGTGGGCATCCAGCCCCTACCCAGCCCCAACCCCGATGGTGCTGAAAGCACAAAGTTTTTGTCACAATAACTTTCACCAGAGATTTCACTCTTACTTAAAACAGGTTTCTTGCCTGTTGGTTTTATTGTGATACTAATTGTTAGAGTAATACAGGCTCACATCACACTGATAACTGCTCCCAAACAATGAAAAGCTTTTACTTCCTGTGGCTGAAACTGGGAAAATATGGATGGGAAGCTGGAAGTGCCCAGACAACTCCCACATCTCTGTGCTCACCTATTTAAAAAATGTAAAGAATCATGGCTGCACTGTCACCTTATTCCGGCAAATAGGGATCAGGTCTTTACCAGTTATTACAGCTGATGTCACCAATCCTTTGGTGATCAGCAGCATGAAGTCTGGTACACTTGTACTGCAGTGATTCCCTGAAGATGGATCCAAGTCACATGGGGCTTCACTTAGGAACAAATCAGCTCCCTAAGGATCACAAAGACTACATTTGCAATAGATGGTTTTCCTCCTTAGCTTTGTATTCAGTATTCCATTCTCCTGCTGCTGCTGGAGCAGTTTGTCTGTTATAAATACAAACCGTTGGGAAGGTCCTTACAGACACATCAATCTGCTCATGTATATTCCAGATCTCAGAGCCATTTGCTCTTCCTCCTGCTCCCCAGTGCCTCCTACCACCATATTTTACCCCAGGAAGCTCAGTTGCAGCATCATTGCCATGCTCTAAAGGAGGTTTTATTAAACACCTACCTACCTCTTCCTGAATTTCACTGCTGCATCTCAAGAGGCAAGAGGTGGATTCGTGCTGGCTGACATCAGGTACTCCACATCTGCTTTGTCACATCCCTGACAGTGTCTCACTCAGGTAGCTTAGGTGGTAGAAAGAGCTGACTGCTAGATCTGAGCTGGGTGGCAGCAGTGGTGCCTGCTGCACGGCCAGACAGGCCTCATGGCCCAGGCAGAGAGCTTCTCCTGCAGCTCCAGAATGGGTGGTTGCCTTCCACAGAGAGAGGATTTCAGATCTCAGTGCCCCCCAGTACCCCCCATGGTCTCACTCTAATCAGGTTACTGATCACCACTTTGCCTTTCGAGAAATCTGATTTTCCACATGCCTCACTGCAGCTCATTTCGTGCTCCAGACCAAAACTCTAGAAACTGCAACTGGTACCAGCCCAGCCCCGCATCTGGCCTTCATTTCTCATCTGAAAAACACAGATACTCCACTCACCCCACAGAAGCCCAGACATCAAAAAAATGTGAGCCATTATTTGCCTTCTGCAGATTACCTCCTTATTGCCCTCTGAGTGTCATCCATGGAAATGGATTACACCAGCCTGGTTCCCTGGAGAGTCATGGAGCCTCTCTCAAGTGTTTTGTTGGCCAAAGCCCATCTACCAGCAGAGAGCACCAAGCCAGCTCTCAGCAAGAGCTGCTCTGGAAAGCTTGTTTACAAGAGTTTTAATGTAAAAGTTTGACAAGAAGTACAAGTTCTAGTTAAAAAGATACTCAGATATTTGTCTGAAATTCATCCTCAAGCTACAGACAGACAACCCATTTCAACCAGCACAATAAGCTACAAGGGTTCAGAAGGAAAGAAGGGGTGGTGGATTTTTTTAAACCATAAAAGCCAAACAAGAAAAATTGTTGGTTTTTTCTTTATTTAGAGATGGGGTAACTGAGAGGTTAATCCAGGAAGTAAAAGGCAAAGGCTTGCTTTCCCAGTAGCCTTTACCTCCCCAAACAAACAAGGATAGGAGTAGAATAAGAATAAAACCCACTGACCTAAGGACAGTTCCAGCACTCAGCAACTTGCTGAGCACTGAAGCTGCACTGGCAGACTGATGGGTCCCAGGGGTGGTTAAAAGAGTAAGGCCATCAGAAAGAACACAGGCTTTTGGAGAGCAGTACAAGAATCTTCACAAGACATGGTGGGGGGGGAAAAGCATATAAATAGTAGCTATCATTAGCAGATGCATAGAGACTGAAAGGGAATGCAATGCACTGATCACCATACCACGAATTTATTTTAAGACATGATGAGAATATATCTGACATATCTCCATATTTACAAAGGTTTATGCATACTATGGTTGAACTGTACCCTAGTGGATGTCTGTCCACACAGGAAATATTTTTGTTGTTAGCATCTGTGCGTCTCACCATCAAGAAAATGCACCTCACCAAATAAATGTGGGTATTTACTTCTTATTGGGCTATTCAGCAGCAGAACACCACCAGCACATCACCAGGATGCACTGGAAATGATGCAGTGCTCTGTGTTGGAAGAAAACTAGATCTAAACCAAAAAACTCCTTAAGTTTTCATGATAATTAGGTGCCTGTAACATCTTCTGCCTCCCAGGGAGGGAGGGAAAGAAGTAATTATCAACCATCCAAAATCCCTGCTACACAAAGAGGGCTCCCACGCTCCTGTCATCTGTGACAAGAGCCAGTTCTCTGTGGGCAGCACCTGTCCTATCCCCTGCCAAACAGCAGCTGAAGGAGGCTGCTTTCACCACTGGCATGGGCCACCCTCCTGCACAACACAAACTGCCAGGCTCCAACTAGGGAGCTCCTTCCCAGCAATCTCCAGAGCACTTTGGAGAGACAGGGCTGATGACTACCAGCCTCAATGCTCACATCTGCAATGTGTAGAGATCACATCTGGGATCACATCTGGCCAAAGTCCTCTGCCAGCAAAGAGCACCAAGCCAGCTGTCAGCAAGTGCAGCACAGCAGCCTGGAGAGAGGCTGGGAGCTGGGATTGCTGTCCTGTTCCCTTAACTCATGGATGGCTGACCCTGCCTCAAGAAACAGCAAAAGCAGAACACTCATTCTATGCTCACAGATTTCAGTAATCATGTTTCAGCCAACTTCAACAAGGGCAGAATAGATTTTTCTTAGTCAGTTTTTTCTTCCGCTTAAAAATAGGTGACATCAATTTGACTTGTCAGTTTTAATTAGTATTTGCATTCTGTTCTGCTCTAAAGAAGTTGCTCTGTTTTGACAAACAAGGGAGAAAAAAATCTGATCCATAAATCAAGCTAGAATTTAGGATGTCAACATGAAAGGCAAAATTAATTAAGATGCTTCACAGGAGATCCCAGCGCTTCCCACATACACCAGTAACATGATGTTTTAGACAGGCATTCTTTATATTTGTGTATATACAGACACATCCAAATAGTCAGGGATTCACAAAATTAAAACTGACATCAATTAGCGCTAGCAATGGAACACAGACCAAGACTTGTAGCTAAGTTCAAGCCTAATGATACTGGATATCGCTGCAAAAACACATCAAGAATCAATCCCTATTCCAAATAATAGAGTGTAGTGACTCAAGACAAGGATGTGAACAAAGTGTTGTTAGCAGCAGAAGCTAATGAATAGAAAATTGACAAAAAAGTGCAGATTCTCTTGACTGCACTGCTGTAGTCAGTCAGTATTGCATACAGATATAACCCTAGGGACACCAGCAGAAATAAGGATCATTTTTAAAAAGTTATTTGACTTATTAGACATTTCAATCAACTCCGAAGCAGACTGACAGAACAAATATTTTCCTTTTTTTGAAGCACCTAACCTAACCAAACTTACAGGTGAAGTGTGCAGTCAGGGCAAACTCATATGCACATTCCAAAGTTTCTTTTTAATGTTTAGTGCCATTTCTGACACTGCAGAGTGTTATAAGCATGAACGATGAGCATTGAGGAGTATCACTGAGAAGTCTGTCAAAGCACACTGGGAGGTTCTTCTCCAACCCTTTGAGGAGCCTTCAGCTCTTACAGCAGGAAGAGGCTCAAAAAGATAGGAGCCATTATCAGTCCTAGAGCAATATTCCAGTTTGAATTGTTTTTCCGCTTGCCATAAATTGTTTAGATGCCACTGAGGCTTTTAAAACCAAGTGAAATGTGCACAGGACAGCTCTACTCAACAGAAACAGCAGAAACATTTCCAGTTGTGTGTATTGCCCTTTGTTCCCAAAGGCAGGAAAAGACTCTGCTCCAAGCAAGGCTTCCTACAGCACAGGGAGGCAAAGCATAAGAGTTTCATTTCTCCTGTTTTGTACTTCTGGCATTACCTGACCTGGAAACAGAACCTGCCAGCATTAACCAAGGCATGAGTAAGGACAGACACAGTCACTTTATTGGAATTCAGCAGCAAGACAACCTTCCTGAAGAAGGGGGAAAGCTAGATAAGATGAAGAACAGTGCAAAACTCCCCAAACACTGACATGCAGGCGAGTTTCACTGGGAACTAAGAGAGTCACTAGAACAGCCTTCTAGGAGCTAGAAAGGGCTAGAGTTGCCTTTCTGGTTTCAAGATAGTTTTGTTCTGCCCATGATAGTTTGTGTGACATAGCTGGATGTAGTTGTGAGTGGTGGGGACACAGGCAGGACCCATGACCAGGGTGACCTCTTGTACATTCCTTTTGCTAGCATCAACAGCTTGCTTGAAGTGTGCTTGAATTTGAGCAGGAATATTGGGGAAGCCTTGGTGGTAGGAAGAGGTGGGGTGAACAGAGAGCAAAAGGGAGAAGGCATGAATACTTTTAAGACAATACCTCAGTTTTGCAGGACAACAGCTATTTACTTGTTGTACAGGCAAGTTATGAGACTCTTGGGAATCAAGCTTTTTACTGAAGTAGCAATTGGCCTCTTATTACAGAAGTGTGAACTCTGCTGCTCTAATAAAATATCAAAATCAAAGCTGAACCATGCCACAAAGGGAAGACTTCAAAAAGAGGATTTGTTTGTTGTTCTGTTTTTTGAATGGCTGTGATCTGATCATAATCAAATTAGCCAAAAAGTATTTGGTGGGTTTTTTCCTTAATATAACAGAGAGAAGAGTGCAGACAAGAAAGGTAACTCAAAAAAGGGAAATATTTGCATTAATAGAAATGCTGGAGTGTTTCAGTAGAAGAGAACAAGTACTTTGGTTCATCTCCCTCTTGTGTCACAGGCTGTCCCCTCAACATGTCACTGTGGTAGGACCAAGGCTTGCCAGAGTGGAGACATGCTCATTGCAGGGATAAAACACCAAAACAAGTCCTGCAGTGAAAGCTCTCTGACTACCTCCATGAACCTTGCCCCTGTAGAAATTACCAGGTTTTATTCCCCCTGGGTTTTCTGAAATGCTCTTTCCTTTTATTTAAACTTGATTATGGTGCTCACCCACAGACAAATTCAGGCTACTCCAGGTATTAAATCTCTCCTCAGAGGAGATACTAAAATTCAAGTTCAGGGCTATAAATTTAAACACAGGAGACCCAAGATGGATCTGAGCATCTTTGTACATGGGCAGAGCAACAAACTCCATCTCATTTGTCAGATGGGAACAAAGGTGACAGCCTGTGACTCTCCAGGGTTAGGGCCCAAAGATGAACAAGGCAAGTCTGAGTAAGACTGCTGGGCTCTGTGACCTGTACTTCAGTGGAGCTTCCCTCTGGGCACCTTCATAATTTGTAGCTGTGTGCACAAAATCCTCAAAACTGAGGTGCTGAGTTGACATCACCCAGGATGGGACCTGCTCCAGCATCCCAACAAGTTAACAGCAAGACTGCCCATCATCTTCCAAGAACTCCATGTCCCATGCCATAGCCCCAAGAGGGATCTGCAGCAGGGTGAGGGCCAAGCACAGCATGGCCACATCATCTTTTTTTAAAGCTCCAGCTGAGCAGAACAACTTCACATGAATTAAGCCCATGCATCAGTCTATTGGTCTGTTTCCAGAGTTAAAGTCTTTCCCTAAATACAACACAAAATGAAGGAGGCTTAAAAATCTCACCAGGCTCACATAAATGCCTCTTCTGAACCATGAAATATTGATGTTAATATAGGACATGAATAATTGAGCTTCTGGTTTCTCTGAAAATCTAGCCTTACCAAATGTTACACGACATATAATTTATATTTGGGTAGTAGAGGAAATAACAAATGGTTTCACCTCTTAAACCAGTCTCATAGGCAGCCTGAAGTATACCAAAGTACAGTAATTGCTACAATGGCAGTTTGCCCACATTAAGGCTTAATAATATTATAATAAAAAGAGTCTTGATGGCTCTTTTTTTTAGGATGGATTCACCTTAAAAAGTAATCAATAAATGCATTTTTTCACTTCATCACTGCAAACAGCTGCTCGGTGTTTTTTAGCTTTTCCTGCACTCAGCTTTGCTGGAGTCCTACAACAGTGACCCACCTGATCACAGGTGCTCTAGGCATCCCCTCAGTCTGCAAGTGGCCTGGGACAGATGCAGAAACAAGGAAAGACAGGGGCAGTAATCCTGCTACGTTTCAGTCTTTCTGTCAGACTCCTTAGCCCCATTTCCTACCACCAGACTCCCAAGCACATTTTATTCCAACACTACCCAAAAATAAACATCAGGTGGGGGCTGACCAGGGCTTGGCTGGCTACCAAAGCCTCTTCCACAGACTTTCCCAAGAGCTGCTGTGCACTGCAGAGGACCTTGTGCAGAATTGCATCCCACAGGCCAAGCCAGTGGTGGTGGTGCTACTGGCACCAGTGGCTGCAAAGCTCTGTCTGCCTGAGCACATGGATCCCAAGACCAGGGAGTCCTCAGAGCAATCACTGTGAACCACCCTCTTTGCAGACTTTACTGGTGTTACCCTTCCCTTTTGATCATACCTTCCACACTGGTAACAGAATAGGGGGCCTAAAACACAACACCTTCATTTCACCTGTTTTAACCAGCTAATTAGAAACAAGTCAAATGAAGAATTGATTGCATTTCCCTTTACAAAAAGAAATACCACCACAGTAATTATTCTTTACTGACATAATAATATGATATCTCACCTAGAGCCAAAGGCAGTGCAGTGGGAGCCAGGCAGGTGCTCAAAGATCCCCATGCCCAGCCTACTCCAGTGCTGAGGTGCTCTTAATTCAGCCTTATATTTCTCAGGATTCCTGCCTAACTCCATATATCATTTTAGGGCTGTATTTGAGCACTGAAGTCATCCATTCCCCAGTGACAGGGCAGGAAACAGGAATCTAAGGCACTGGCAAAAAGTCAAGATGTCACTGCAGAAGCTGCTCACCTGAAGCTGGCCCAGGGATGAGCATTTAGGTGGAATCTCACACTGCCAACAACAGTCCTATAATCAGTTAAATTATTTAGAAAAGGATGGATATAAAAGCTCTGGATATCTTTCTGAATAATGAAACCCAGCAGATAATATAATTGAATATCTAATTTCACAGCAGCTGTGAAGTTGTCTGCAAAACATTTACCCCTCATGCATCTCATCCCACCTACATAAAAACCAACCCAAGTGACTTAGAAGCAGCAGAAACTCAGTCTAGCTGACAAACCAAAGCAGTGGATGCAATTTTACAGCTAATTGTGACAAATCCTGTTTGGGCCAGTCCTGTTGATTATCTTTATCAGTTATCAGGAGGAGGGGATCAAGAGCACACTCAGTTTGCATATGACACCAAGCTGGCTGGGAGGGCAGGAAGGCTCTGCAGAGGCACCTGGGCAGGCTGGATTGATGGCTCCAGACCAATTGTGGAAGGCTCAACAAGGCAAAGGGCTGGATCCTACACACACAACAACCCCCTGCAGTGCTCCAGGGTCAGG